>JABYQR010000592.1:0-17724 GCA_022592445.1 Cytidiella melzeri | reverse complement strand
AGAACAATACGTCCTCGGTGACAAGTGACAAGTGTCAGCGAACCAAATCAGCACAGCACCCGGTTGCCCCAATACAGCCTATCGAAGTACCAGACGGACCTTGGCAGGTGGTTGGTGTAGACTTAGTCGGACCACTCCCACGTAGTAAGGGATTTGACATGATTGCCGTGTACACAGACTTGTACAGCAAGCAAACACATGTAATTCCAACTCAGTCTACGGTCACAGCAGACGGTATAGCCGACCTTCACATCAGAGAGGTGTTCAGGCTCCACGGCATTCCCCAACAGTTTATATCCGATAGAGGACCCCAGTTTGCAGCTCGTGTCATGCAAGCGTTGTACAACGGCTAGGCATCACTGGCGCCATGACTACCGCCTACCACCCTCAGGCCAATGGTCAAACGGAAAGAACCAATCAAGAGGTAGAAAAGATTCTACGACTCTTTGTTGACCAACGACAAGATGATTGGGCAGAATACATCCCAGTGGCTGAATTCGCCATCAACTCCCGGGTCAACTCATCTACTCAGCACTCTCCGTTTGAAGTCATGTACGGGTATCTACCGGACTTTACCATTCCTATTGGTCGTCAAAGTCGTATGCCAAATCTAGACGCACGCCTAGAAAAGCTCAGACAGGTTCGGGCAGAGCCGAAGCTGCCTCGCGTCTCTCTAAGGAAAAGATGGCCGAAGCTTCCGGATATACCCATAGAGCTACTCCAGTCTTCAAGGAAGGGGACCTCGTGTGGTTGTCTTCCAAGAACGTCAAAATACATCAGCAGTCTGACAAGCTAGGGCCTAGACAGCTTGGTCCCTTCACAGTTCTTCAGAAGACCGGTGAACATACATATCGGATCAAACTCAAATCCGGATATCGTATTCACAACAACATCAACGTCGAACGGCTATCTCCGTATCGAGGAAACGAAGTAAACGGCCTCATACCAGAACCACCAGCACCGATCATAGTAGATGATCAACAAGTCTATGAAGTCGAGAAGATCCTAGACAGTCGGATCTATCGGAAGCAAATGCAGTACCTAGTCAAATGGAAAGGCTATGGAGAAGGCGATGTAACGTGGGAACCTGCAGTAAATCTGACCAATGCGAAAGAGAGCATTGCAGAGTTCCACGCCAGACATACCAACGCGCCTCAGAGATTACCCAAAACACTCTTCGACTCCATCCCTTGGAAACCGTTGGAGAACATCACAGAAGCTATAGCATCTGACCTCGAGTGGGCAGATGGTAGAGTCCCTGGTCTTAGTTCATCGAGGCGATGAATTTTAGGAGGGGGGTAATGACATGGATAGTCCAACAGAGACCGGATTTTTCCAATATTGTCACCAGTTTACAGCCTTAGGCGCCTATCTAGAGCGCTTATTTTCCGGCTAGGAGTGTTACCGGACCTAACCCTAACCTGGGTCACGTGACATCCTGCCTTATTTATCAATAGTCCAGACCCAAACCCTAGACTCAGTCTGGAGCGGTTCCAGATCAACCTAGGCTATTGTTCTATTGTTCCTCTTCCATCGATGGGGATTCCCCAGGGATTCCCCCAGGTCTTATTGTTCTATTGTTCATTATCCTATTGTTCTATTGTTGTATTGTTCTAGCTCTATTGTTCTACGTACCCTGGTCCTTGACAGTTACTCAGGTCCTTGACAGGTACTCTGGTCCTTGACAGTTACTCAGGTCCTTGACAGTTACCCGGGTTCCTTATTGTTCTATTGTTACTCCAGTCCCACAGTTACTCCAGTCCCTAGTGTGGGAACTGGTGCACAGACCACCCAGACACAGTATATATAGTACCCCCTACCCTCCCTGGTTCTGCATCTTGACCTCTTCGTCATTTGCACTGCCAGTATCCGGCCCCAGTGCCTGCTTGCCTGCTCATCATCGACTTTGACCTCGTTGTCGTCGTTGGAGATCCACCCCCTTCCTCTCTACTTCACTCCCTTTTTAGGGTTATCCGCATAGCAGCAGTCGCTCCGCGACACATATCCCCTCAGTCTTATCCACTCTGTTGAACTAGGACTACTCAGTACCTCACAGTACTTTGCTCACCACACCTCTTACTCTCTCTCTCACTCAACTCCCCCAAGTTTATCAACTTACCTGGTGAGTAGTAACCTTAAACTGTTACAAGTAGAATCAATTGTAAAAATAAGTAACATGGGCAAGTTAGTTGCACAAGCTGTAATCAATGATAATTTTTTTCATCAAAGTAAGTATTTTACCCAAGTTAGTAACAAAAGTGGAAATTGCTAACAAAATTCATAAAAAAAGGTAAGAGTTCAAAATCACTCATAAACATTCAGTCCTTTGGGCAATTAGGTGAGAAAAGCTGGCATTGATGGTAAAACTACTTGTCAATGTAAGTGTGACAGTCAAATTCAGAACAACAATGGTTATTGGTAACCAGACTACTGATGAAAGTGAAGATTCAAGGCATGAGAACACAGGACAATGGGAAAATGAACCATGTGCAACAGAACAATAGAGAAGAGGTTCAACCTGAAGGAGGGGATAGGCAGGGTTGGATACAGAACAGGAGATAGAAGGTGTTGAACCCGAAACAGAAAATAGAAGGGGTTGGAACTGATGGAATGGTAACAGAAGTATGGAAGGGCAGAGGGCAGAACAAAGACAATGGTAACCAATCAGAGTCAGGTCCAAAGTAACAATGGGGAATGAACAAAACTGATGACATAACATTTCTTGTTGAATTGAGACAATGGGGAATGAGAAGTGATGGGGGAAAGAGGAGTTGGATTGTCAAGGCAAGGACAGGAAGGACAACTAGTTTGATTGAAGAAATGACAATAATAGGGTGTGAAGACTGTTCAAAACATTCTGTTTAGTGAAAAAATTGCACAACACAGCCTGCAGTTATGATGACAATGAGACAGCTTGGATGTTGCCATGGAAGATGAGGTGTGCAGTGTTTCAGTTGCATCAGCTGCACTGCACATGAGCTGCAAGATATACAAAGTCTCTTCCTGCCATTGTTGTACCCTCAGTACACCTGCATTGCTCCAGTTCTCTGTATTGCTTCAGCACTGGTTGGTCAGTACATTGTTGTTTACATTGCACTTGCTTTGGGTCACCATACTGAAGCTGTTCTGACAACTAGCTGTCCGTCTGTCTTGGTAAACTCTTTAAGAAGCACATCCCCATTTCCCTGGCACTGACAGGTCTTTTCATTGCTCCAGCACTGGTTGGTAAGTGAATCATTGTGCGTGTTGACTTGCCTTGCACTGAACTAAGATTTTTCACAGTTGCTAGCTGTCTTACTGTCCCTTGATACCCTTGTCAAACCCTCTCTTGACATCCTGTCATGCAGTTCTCAACCTCTCTTGTTTTCCTTGCTGTCATTGTCACCAGTGCATTGCATATGGTGACTGTGTCTGCTGTCCCAACTGGGAACAGCAGTAGAGGATCCCATGATCCAACTTCCTCCTGCAACCCCAATTTATTGGAGAGACAGAACACAGGCATAGGTGACTTTCACAGCCCACATGTGTTTCACCAGGCTGGTCTCACCAAACGAATAACACTAAACGAGTACAAAGTCATAGAAAGTCTAGGATCTGAGACCCTAGAGAAGATGTGGGATGAGGTGAAGGGGATGCAAGAGAAGCCTACCTCAGATCCGGCCAGACAGGCTGTGTGGGAGATGTGGAAAGAGTATGAGTATGATATCCCGTCCTCCATGCTAAAGAAGCTAAAATACAAGCTAATGACTTGGTACTTGCAAAGACAACAGACTTTTCAGACAAAGAATAAGCACCACATATCACAGTAGTACTAGATTAGACAGTGTTCAGGAATCAGTACTTCTGCAGTTTGTCTATAGCAGTCTTGTAGTGTACACCTCGAGTTGGAAACATCCTGTTCCACAATAGCCTGAGCAAATCCAGTTCTATGTGAGGCAGCTTTAGATAGGCTTTGAGACTGCTCACATGTGGCAGTCAGGATATGGGCCTGTGCTCTGCACTTTCAAAATGTGTTTCATTCAACTCACATTACGGATCAGTAACCATATACATACCACTTAGTATACTCAAAGCTCAGATGCCTATCCTCCGAGACCAGGCCAATCCTCTCCTTTCAATTTGTCAAATTCCACTCTGCTAGCATCTCCCTCTTTGACCTTGCTATCTCTTCCCTCTTGAGCTTGTTCACATGGGAGCAGTGGACAGTGGTGAATGCACTGACTGCCACGAGTGCTGAAGCGAGGTGTTGATGCTCATGGCACTTTGTAGCAATAAAACTGCGGCGGGTCAACAAGCACTCATGTTTGTAAGAGTATTGTTGACATCAGAAATCAGTACAGCAAAGGAAGATGAATGAAATGCTCACCACCAGCACTAGTGACACCAAATGCCATGCAATGGAGGTTAATCATGGGTAATGCAGCTGGTCACAAAGAGACAAGGTGCAGTCAAGTATGCACAGAGAGAAGAAGAAATAGCCTGTGGCAAAAACCAGTATATGTAGCTATGGTGCACGTCGACTAGCCCTTATTTTTTGCAATTTACCTCTTGTTTTTATCTGTAAAACCTCGGGCTGCAACCCAGTTGCAACCCTTTCTGCACAAACTCCTTGCACGTCTACCAAGCGCCCGTATCACATGGCTTAGATGACATGATCATGTTACTTGCTGCTACATCACACTTAGTGCTTAGCAAATACCATTAGATATTGTATTTAATGATTACCATTGAATACCAATATCACATGATGTATATTGAATAATAATGTATTTAATAGTATTGGTGTCAGTTAGTATTGGTATTTATTGGTGTGTAATGGTAATTAATGGTATATTCAGTGTTTGGGTGATTTAAGTCCAAGTCCTTGCTCAACTGAGTCTCTGATTGTCTTGCATTTATACCTAACACATTGTAAAATGAACTCATGAAGACAGTAAGATGGTATGCATGACTATTTATATGCACTATAAGTAGCATCACTGTAAATGTTATCACCAGACCATTGGAGCTTGGTCTGTTCTGTTGTCATGCAACTAGACAGTGCTACTACATAGACTTTGAACAAAATGTTACATGTATGCTAATACACACAGGTGGCCACAGCTGCAGTCAATGACATTTACTTGCTCCAGATTTACACACCATTGAGATACTCAATACTCTCACCAAGCCCAATCTGTAATCACTCCTTTGAGGTGACAGTCTTTGATGCCTTCCTGGCCCCAACAGATGAGCAAGATTCTCTCATAGTAGGCGTCCATGATGAGAATATCCTCTCAACTGAGACACTGACACCAGTAATTGCAAGAATGTCTTGTGCAATGCGAGAGAGAGTGGGAAAGACCTTTGCATGAATCTGCATAGGCAAGTTGGTTAGCAAGGACCACAATTGTGCAGTCTTAAATGTGGTACATACCTTCCACCAAGTGAGTACATCCTCATCATCCTGAGGAGAATGTGCACCACTGAGGTAAAGCTCTGCTTCAGCCTCCCAATGAGCAGCTGATGTGACTGATGCAAAGGCTATCGCAGATGCAAAAATTGACTTGTTGGCTGGTTGTGCAGATGTGGCTGTGTTGGCAGACTGCAAGGTTGTGGCAAGAGCAGAAGAATACTGGGTATAAACCTCTGTATAAAGATGCTCTGCTTGAGCTGATACCACCTGATCCCAATCTACTGTCTTCAGCCAGATAGATGGATGAAGGACTGTGGTTTCAGAGTCATGTCAATGCAGCCTGATTAGCCTAGTGTATATGTACTTATCAGCAGCCAGAAGGGGGGGAGTGTAACAGTTAAGGTTACTACTCACCAGATAAGTTGTTAAACTGGGGGGAGTTGATGGAGATCAAGAGTAAGAGGTGTGGTGAGCAAAGTACTGTGAGGTACTGAGTAGTCCTAGTTCAACAGAGTGGATAAGACTGAGGGGATATGCCCGCAGTAGTGCCTCTATATATACATGAAGGGGAGGACCCCAGGTACTACCCTAAGACCCCTAATACCTACATGAGTAAGCAAAGTAATCTACCTTACTAAGCATGCCCTATGCCCTAGTGGTGCCACTTCAATAACCAACCAATAGCAATTGTCCCCATGACCTGACCCCATGACCCAGTCCCAAGGCTAGACTTTTCCAGAAGGTTCTAAGAACTATGACATCATCTAATGGAATGTTCTATACTATGACATCATAGTTCCAGCATGTTCCACAATGTTCCAGAGAGTTCTATCATGTGATACACAGATAAGGAAAGGAGCGTATCAGCGCATCAGAGACAGGAGGTGCATCAGCACATCAATTGATAGGCACTAAGAATAAGCACCGGAATAAGCGCCTGATAAGTGCCAGATAAGCACTGGATAAGCGCCTAAATAGATGCCGGATAAGCGCTGGATAAGCGCCTAAATATTCCCAATAATACTGTTGCCTGGTAAGGCAAGTCTTGTAGAAACATTGAAAATCTGTGACATTACCCCCCCTTCTTGCTTTGAACTCCGTGCAAAGAGTTTTGAACAAACACCTTGGTCATTGAGTCCACTTTTTCACCATTGTCAAGAGGGTGCCTAAGCAATTCTGAGTGACTCTAGCGGCTTCTACCGACGCCCCTGACGGGGTTCACACCTCATTGGCTGATGGTAGTCTAGTCCGTACCCTCCTCGGTTGTGTCATTGGATCATGGATGATTCTTGGTGTGTTGTTCGTAACTTATACACAGTAGATTGTAGCTGAGTGAATAGCTCGGGGATGATCGTCGTAGAATTTCTTGATTGCTTCTTGAGCGTGTGTGATGTTTTCTACAGGTGTTGTGGATGGCCCGACTAGCCCTTATTTTTTGCAATTTACCTCTGGTTTTTATCTGTAAAACTCCAGTTTTTACCTGGTTGCAACCCTCTCTGCACACGTCTATTAAGCGCCCGTATCACGTGGCTTAGATGCTCCACACGGTCACATTACTTGCTACTACGTCACACTGGCACGTGACTTAGCTTAAGTAAGACCACATGGCTACAGACACATGGCTCAGCCCATAGCTAGGGTTTGATGTCATAGATGACGTCCACATGGACTCCTTTTGTTCTTTCCCCATTGTTCTCTTTATGGAAGGATGTTCTCACAGGTGTGGGAATGGAATACAATAGTTGGTCTCCTTTTAGATAGATTCTCTCACGAGTAGAGTTCTTGGCAAGGTCTAGACAATAGCTATTGTTCTCCTTTAGGTAGTTCTTTTGTTCTTTGTTCACACGGCTTCTTGCAAAGCCTGCCCTCAACATGGTCTGTGCGCAGGTCCCTGAAGTCTATATAAGATGCTGCATGTACGCTCCTAGCCCCCCATCTCAACCTCTTGGTCTTTACTGGGCTAGGTAAGCAACCCCCTCTTGTACTACATAGCTGGGTAGTAACAATACTAACTTGGTCTTTACTGGGCTAGATACCTGCATAAGGTTTATAGTTGGTGAGAGCATTGTGCTATACGCCTGCCACCACCTCATCGTCATCTTCCACTCCGTGTCCCTAGTTGCTACGTCGAGCTCCGTCTCCGTGACAACAGGTTCCCACGTGTCATTGTTTGGTCTGTAGCCTTTCCAGCGTATATAATACTGAAGCTTTTTGGCATGACCTGTACGTCTTGACTTGAGAATCTTCTCGACTTCATATTCTTCTTCTCTGTTGATGATATCTGGCGGAGGCATCTCCAGCTTTTGACCTTTGAATTCAGGTTTGTTGTACGGTACCAACTTGGTTGCATGGAATACAGGATGTTTCCTTGGTAAACGTTCAGGCCATTCCAGTCTGAATGTGACCGGCAAGAGCTTTTCAGCAATCTTGAATGGGCCATAGTACTTGGCTGACAGCTTATGTCCAGATTTTTGGTAGTCTCTCAGATCTAGCATGACCTGATTGCCTTTGTTGAAGGGGACCTTCTGAACATGCTTGTCATAGTACCATTTCATGCGTTCAGCCGCAAGTTGTAACGCCGCTTTAGCATGCTCTTGAGCTTGCAAGCAGTTCCACATGATGTCATTCATGTCAGACCTTTTCAGGTCCTTAGTGAGCGTTGGACCAGCTCTAGGGTGTCTGCTGTATTCAAGGTAGAAAGGTGAGTGCTTAGTTCCCTCGTGCGCTGCATTGTTGTATGCAAACTCAGCCGAGCTGAGCAATCTAGCCCAGTCGTCGTGTAGTTGATCAACGTAACATCGCAGATACTGTTTGAGCGTTTGATTGAACCATTCAGTTTGACCATCAGTTTGCAGATGATATGCAGTAGTCATTGTAGATTCTATCCCTAGCATTGTACACCATTCCTGTAACAAAGTGGAATATGTGTGCGAGGGGTAGAGGCTGTTAAGCTTTGAAGATGAGTCTTATTATTCTGGCTGCTTCAGCAGCTCTGCTTATATACATGTCTGCATCTACTTATGTAAGCGACCAATATACATGTCTACTTCAGCTATTCTACTGTATTACTAAGTGCATGACTCATGCATGACTCATGCCATGCATGCATGACTCATTGTATGACTAGGCTCAGCACTTGTACCAGAGGCGTACATAATGAGTAAATGACTCATGCTAGTACTTGTCCTCAGATGTATGCTTTAGGCATCCTCTGGAGTTGTACTACATGCTTTCCATGTCATTTCCTATGCTACTAGAACACAGGCGTACATATATGTATAGTACTACTACAACCCATATCTGTACGTCTCAGCTAATGTAATGGTTACTACTTGAGTTTCCATATACGGCTGCATAATTCCCATATCAAGACTGTGGGAACTCTGCTACCTAAAGTGTCCTTGTAATAAGGCGTGGGAAACTACATATCATATTATATTATATTACATAGTTTTAACATCCTGGAATAAATCTGCTGTGAATTGTGGACCTCGGTCGGAAATGATTTGCAAAGGTAACCCGTGAAGGGTCCAGACTCTCTCATAGCGTAGAGCTGCAAGATCTTTTGCCAAGAACTCGTTTACAATAGGGAAGAAGTGCGCCCTTTTAGTAAGGCGGTCTACGACTATGCAGATAGCATTGAAGCATCAGACTCCGGTAACTGAGTAATCAAGTCAACAGTCATGATATCCCATGGTTCTGCCGGAACCGGATTAGGGATGAGTGGTCCATAAGGTTGATGCAGACGAGTCTTCATCCGCTGACATGTGTCACAGCCTGTCACGTATTTCTTGACATCAGTGGTTAAACCTGGCCACCAGTAGTTTCTCGAGATCAGTTTGTACTTTTTCCATCTGCTAGGATTTCCGGCAGAAGGTTGATTGTGATGCATCTGGATGATTTGACGTCTCAGATCTAGTTTCTGATCTTTGGGGATGTAGACTTTTCCACGGTATAGGAGTAATCCATTCTCAAAATTCCATTCCTCTAGTGATTTCTTGAGCTCCCTAGGACCAGAGTTAAGTAACTGCTGATAGTCCTTGGTAACTTCATCATTCATGAGTGCTTCCTTGACCCGTCTTAGGATTTCATCGTTGTTGATAGGCAAGTCATGAGAGTTTTCAATAGCAGAGATGGCAAAAAATTTGGGTTTAAGGAGAATTTTGTCCTCATTATCGGAATTTACCCCCTCTTCATGATCTGGCCTCCTGGACATAGGATCTGCGGTGAGCATGGTCTGTTTAGGTTTGTGCCGGAGCACAAAATTGAATCACGTGAGGTATAACGCCCATTGTGCTTGTCTCCGAGTCAGCTTCTGGGCATTCCTGAAATATGTCAGGTTTTGGTGATCCGACCATATTTCTACGGTAATTGGATGTCCCTCCAGATGTTGACGATACTCTTCCAGGGCGCGGATAATAGCCAACAACTCTTTATTGTATATCTCATAGTTATGTTCATGGACGTTGAGTGATTTAGAGTAGAAGGCTACTGGATGCCACAGCTTATCAGCTGGATCCAATTGTGATAGTATCGCTCCTGTAGCAAAGTCGCTAGTGTCTGTTTCCAGACGGAAAGGATTTTTGTCATCTGGTATCCTCAGAATGGGTACTGACGTAAAAGCCTGTTTCAGACTTTGGAAGGCCTGTTCCTGAGCATCTTTCCAGATCCAGGATTGGTCCTTTTTTGTCAGAATAGTGAGCGGTTTTGCATGTTTAGCAAAGTCCTCAATGAAACGCCAATAGAAGTTGGCAAAGCCTAAGAAGGCTTGGACTTGCTTAACCTTTTCAGGTCGCGGCCACTCAGTAACTCCAGTAAGTTTGGCTGGATCCATCTCGATGTGTCCGTGAGAAATGATCATGCCTAGGTACTCAATGTGATCTTTTTCAAAAAAGCATTTTTCCGGTTTGGCAAATAGATTGTTCTCGCGTAGACGCTTGAGCACTTCCTGTGTGATGCGACAGTTTTCCTTCTTGTCTTCAGTGAAGATGAGGATGTCGTCGAGATACACCATGACATGTCCTTCTAAGATCAAATCACTCAGAATTTCATTCATCATGGCTTGGAACGTTGCAGGTGCGTTGCTAAAACCAAAGTACATCACCTTGGCTTTGAAAAGGCCACGGTGTGTGATGAATGCTGTCTTCCATTCGTCACCCTTTCGGATGCAAACGTTATTGTATCCCCATCTAAGATCAATCTTTGAGAAGACCTTAGCCTTGCTTAACGAGTTGATTAAATCGTTGATGCGAGGTATGGGGTACCGGTTTTTCACCGTGATGTCGTTCAGTTTTCGGTAATCTTGCACAAGGTGTAACGAGCCATCTTTCTTCTTAACAAAGAACACAGGTGCTGCAATCGGACTTTTCAATTTGCGGATGTAACCTTTTTGGAGTTCCTCTTTGATCCATTGATCTAAAGAATTCTTTTCCATGAGAGACGGTGGGTATAGTTTAGCTGCTTTGGGAAGGGAGGCACCTTCCTCAAATTCGATCGCGTGATCGTACGGTTTGCGTAACAGCATGCGCTCTAATTTCTTCTTTGAAAAGACGTCACCAAATTCCCATAGATATGTTGGTACTAATGGCTTCCAATTGACGGATTCTTGTTCGTCAAAGCCATCTTCAAAGCCCTCATCTTTCTTTCCAGAAAGTTCAGCGATTATTTCTGCTATTTCTTGGTCTTCTGGATTGTCTAAGTCAATCTAGTGAATGTGAGGGTTGTCCGGGTCGACACTTCCTATTCTGTCCAGGTTTGTCGCGGAGTGACTGCTGTTATGCTGCTAAACCCTAAACAAGGGTGGAATGGATGATGGTGGAAGAGGAAAGGGATCTCCAACGACGACAACAAGGTCAGAGTCAATGATAAGCAGGCAAGCAGGCACAGAGGCCGGATACTAGCAGTGCAAATGACAGAGTTAATATGGTATGATACTAAGTTACATGTAGTAACTCACCTAGCAGTGCAAATGACAGAGAGGTCAAGATGCAGAGCTAGGGAGGGTAAGGTCTACTATATATACTGTGGCTGGGTGGTCTGTGCACCAGTTCCCACACTAGGGACTGGAGTAACTGTGGGGCTGGAGTAACAATAGAACAATAAGAGACCAGGGTAACTGTCAAGGACCTGAGTAACTGTCAAGGACCAGGGTACGGAGAACAATAGAGCTAGAACACTAGAACAATAGAACAATAGAACAATAGAATAGGAACAATAGAACAATAGAAACTGGGGGAATCCCTGGGGAATTCCTAACAATGGAAGAGGAACAATAGAACAATAGCCTAGGTTGATCTGGAACCGCTCCAGACTGAGTCTAGGGTTTGGGTCTGGACTATTGATGAATAAGTCAGGATGTCACGTGACCCGGGTTAGGGTTAGGTCTGGTAACACTCCTAGCCGGAAAATAAGCGCTTTAGACAGGCGCTCAAAGCTGTAAACTTGTGACAATGTTGGAAAAATCCGGTCTCTGTTGGACTATCCATGTCAAGGTTGTCTGACACTGAACGTCCCTTAGGTAACTCAAGCTCATTGATCTCTTCTTGAGCTACAGTGATGTTTTTACGAGCTCTTGGGGCACAGAGTTCAGGACATCTGGTAAATCTCCACTTGCCATTTGCCCAATCTATCTCCGGATTGTGGCGGCATAAGAAGGTCATCCCGATAATCATTTGTTTACTACCAAGATCAGTAACAAGCATGTGTTGTCTTGCTCTGTGTAAACCTATTTCTAGGTATGCACGTACTGAATGAGTGATTTGACTGTCTTTATTGGGAGTACCGTTGACGTTGATGACGTTAAACGGTGATGCCAGTTGATTTGTTACCAGATTGTTACTTTCAACCACTGACTTACTGATGAACATAGTTGTGGCTCCTGAATATACCAGAGCTTTCAAATTGTAACCGGTAGAAAAAATGGATTCTTTGAACGCGCTACATTTTTGACAGTATCTATGGTACAAAGATCGAGGGTATCAGGGCCTAAGCATGCATGTTTGCAGGGAGTCACATGATGCTTCGGAAAAAATCCTTGCCCTTGGTTGGCTTTTTCCCTTTACCCTTGTCAGGGGACGGGTGAGGAGTCAAAGGTTCATCATCTTCCGTTGGAACCTCCTCGATATGAGCTGCCAATTCTAAACGCGCGGTATTTACGTTTTTGTTTTAGACGACGTGACTCGATGTTTTATGCCTTCTTGATTAGCAAGCTGATGTGCAATTTTGCAACTTGGTGCAAGATGGTTTGAGAAAACTGAGTCTTGTCGAAAGACCTGGTTGAAGCGCTCATACAATTCAGTCGAAAGACCAACAAGCAGTCCAAAGTGTTGAATATTGTCTGGAGCGTGAAGCAGGAGATGCAGCTTTGACTTCCAGATGATTTTGCTTGGATCTAGAATGGAAAAGAGGTCCAGAACGTTGGCTACGGCAACTTATACATCAGCCTGGACTCAGCTTAAGTGAGAACATGAGACGAGATGATGGTGAAGGATATGTACCGTGTATTGATCCATGTCGTCAATCTCAGGCATCCAAAGTAGGGCCATCAGAAGCTCAACAGCTCTCCACACATGCAAAACCTTGAGTTCAACAAGATCATGTACGTGAAATACTGACACTTGACCAATGGTTTTTAATTGGCGTCTGATGAGAGAATTTGCATACTGGGTGATATAGTTTGCACGAATGGGTGTAATGTTGAGTCTGCAAGTATCCGTAGCCTGGAGATGTTGTGTGTAGCTTCTTGTCTGCTGCAGACCAAAATGACCAAGATTTGTACCATACATACTTCACAATCCCAAGCAGGATAGTGTGAAGGATCTCGATGGGTGTGTCCTGTGTTGGGCCAAAACCTACATGTCAGAATTCAAAAATCTGTCAGAAAGAGCGTTGACAGTCATACGTACCTCTGATACGAAGGTTAGAATTGGAGATCTCGTCACATTTGTTGGTAACCCAGTCCATGAGCTCACTGTAGATGCTCTCTTGTGTGCATGTTTGGTCTTGTGCCTTGAGCATGCAAGCAAGAGTGATAAGGTCAGCAATCCACGGCTCTGTATATCCATCCTTTACTCCGCTGGCTTTCTGACGGTCTTTGACACGTGCAGCTACACCTGTGCAAGCCTGACTAACCTGCAGAATCACCTTGCGCAACAACTCGGTGACATTTCAGGGCTTGCCAGCCTGCAGTGAGAGGATACCAAGTGTCAGTAGGGTTTATACCGTGACAACAGACATGAAACAGAACTGGTGTATGTGGAAAAGGCTATCATAGCTGTCATTTGTCATCTTCTCTCTACAACTGCCACCCACTTTGCACTTTTGGCAAAAACAATTAGAGCTACCACTGATATGACCGCTAGCCTTGCTCTGCATAGGATTGTCCATTGGCTCTGTATTGAGGAAAAGACGGAAGCAGATGTTTTCACCTGTAGCTGCATGTCAGGTGCGTACAGAATGTACATGTGTCAAGCTGCTCGTGGGTTGACCATATGTAAGATCCAGTGCTTCAAAGTCAGATAAAACATACTCTAATTGCACCTTGAGCCCTTCAATCTGCTCTGGGACACTCGCGTGCTGAGATGTTGAAAGGAAATGAATATGGAAATCTTGTTGAAGAAGTTGACAAGGGAGATTCCGATGAAAGACGTAAAGATTGTTGTGCTTGTTCCACAACTTTGACCTATTGCCAGAGACGTTGTTGCCAAACAGGTCCACAGAGCTTGAGTACAGAGGATTGCCTTGTGCTAGCTTACGGAGTGGATTTGGCATCTTTGCTAGTACCCCGCGAAATTGCTCTGGGACGGATGTGAGTGTAGAATGAAATGAAGGAGTAGCGGCCACTGAATTTTTGAATGCCGGTACTGCATGGCTGTGCTGCAAATTGAAGAAATTTTTTATCAAGGCAGACGCTTGAACAAGAATGATGTCCTCGTTGCGGTCACATATTTGTGCCAGCCCAGACTGAAGCAACTGCTATTAGCGCAATTTGTGAATGCATGCGAGATGATGTCTTGCCTGAGAATCCCAAGAAACAGGGAATGACTCTGCATGCAGCTCGCCCTGAAATACAATCCACCGTATTGGGAGAACAAGCTTGTTTGTTCTAAGTTGCGCAAACTCTCCAACGTAATAGTGCTGAATGCCATTCAGCACAACATACATTGGAGTGAGCATATTGAGATCTATGTCCTTTCTGAACTGATACAATTGCCATATCTTGGAGACGGGGCCAATTGGAATCTCTGGATAATAGCAAATCTCCGGACAGACCAGCAGATTTATGTAGTCCTGTGGTAATGGATAAGTGAGTGTACTGTGATAATTGTGAACATTGATGTACCTGTGCAATAATGGTGCTGACGTCATTTTGGTAGTAGTTATTCCCATGTGCCGACTTATACTGATGGGTCACCACTCTGTTGCTGCGGTGTATTGTATCTTGAAATTTCATGAACTCGTAGATGTCACAGATTTTCAATGTTTCTACAAGACTTGCCTTACCAGGCAACGGTATTATTGGGAATATTTAAGCGCTTGTCAAGCGCTTATCCAGTGCTTATCCGGCGTCTATTTAGGCGCTTATCCAGCGCTTATCTGGCGCTTATCAGGCGCCTATTCCGGCGCTTATTCTCAGTGCCTATCAATTGATGCGCTGATGCGCCTTCTGTCTCTGATGCGCTGATGCGCTCCTTTCCTTATCTGTGTATCACATGATAGAACTCTCTGGAACATTGTGGAACATGCTGGAACTATGATGTCATAGTATAGAACATTCCATTAGATGATGTCATAGTTCTTAGAACCTTCTGGAAAAGTCTAGCCTTGTCTTAGAACAAGCTAGAACAAGTCTAGCCTTGGAACTGGGTCATGGGGTCAGGTCATGGGGACAATTGCTATTGGTTGATTATTGAAGTGGCACCACTAGGGCATAGGGCATGCTTAGTAAGGTAGATAACTTTGCTTACTCATGTAGGTATTAGGGGTCTTAGGGTAGTACCTGGGGTCCTCCCCTTCATGTATATATAGAGGCACTCCTGAGGGCATATCCCCTCAGTCTTATCCACTCTGTTGAACCAGGACTACTCAGTACCCACCAGTACTTCGCTCACCACCACTCTAACTCTCTATTACACACTATCTCCCCAAGTTTATCAACTTATCTGGTGAGTAGTAACCTTACTGTTACAGTAGAGCGATGCTGTCCCAGGTATGTTCATTTCCTTCAATACCCATAGAACCACGCTCATCTGCGTATTTGAAATATGGTTGCGTGGGCTGTTATAGAGAATATCCAGTAGTGAGATCTGAGTTTTTTGAGATGCAAATGGACAACAAGAAGCATGACTTTCAACACCACGCACAACTTTATTCCCATATGGATACCATTGGTCTATTAAGTTGGGTAGCTCATGGCTACTGCCAAATGCTATATGCTGGATGTCATCACCAGCAAGCTGATGATGTAGATCTAATGTGCTGTCAGGTATACTGCTACAGGTACTGCAGTCCAGACGTACCGAGGTTTTCCATTGCAGATGCTATACCTTCATCATATTCATTGACATTTGCAGCACCGTAAGAATCCTGAAGCAACTCTCTGGTTTTGACGCCGGCAAGCTTGCGAGTAGCACAGTCTGCATCCCATAGTCCATAGCTATCGGGACTTGCAAACAGTTTCTTCCTTTCTGCATTTTGCACTTCATTGGAGCGCATCTGGATAGCAAAGTTGTTAGGATCCCACTCGTAACCGAAGAGCATTTCCTCATCTTGGGAAGACAGAGCAGGAGGCAAAGAAACACCTCGGTCTTCTGATAACAGAGACAGCGGCAATAAGCCAAGGTGAGAGAGGCTGCAACTCAGCAGTGGCCTTGATCTCGGCAGCCGAGGAGGCAACTGCGGCAACTTGGAGTTGCGCAGCTGCTGTCTGGTCGGACTGATTCTTGCAGCGGCAAAGGTGCACTTTGTTTTTGAATACATCCTTGTCCATATTCTTGCGCTCCAGCCAATGCAAACCGTCCATTGCGGTGTGGTCTTCCATTGGGTGACAGAGAAGACATCGCACAAGCAGCGGATTTGTTTGACACTCAATAATATCTGCAAGCATATTTGCAATGAGCACGCTTGATATTTATAAATTATGACGCACCCTCTGGCAGATTTCTTTTTTCACGCATTTTATGCTGCGATGGTGCAAATATTAAGGGCTTCAAGCATGAGGGAACTCAAAGATGAGATGAAGCTCATGCCAAACGCACAGGATTCATCCCATCTCCGAGTTGACCGTCTGTCACTGCGCTCACCTTCTCAAATGACCAAATATCCTGCGTCATGCCATGAAATATTGCGCAGATTACTCACTGTTGCAAAGCAAGATACGCCAATTACAAGAGGGCAAGTTGCAGTTCAAGAAAGACCAAGACTCAATTTGGTCTGGTTGACAGCAGAACATTCATGTGATTTTTCCAAATCATTGCGTTGGGGCAAGTTCGCGCATAATCCATTTCCATGGTTTTCTTTCTGTCACCAAGATGTTGGTTTTTCTCCATTCTCGACAGCTTGAATGCACTGCACAATTTGTCTCTGAGCCTCATTATAGAATCCTGTCTTCTCACCAACCTCTGCTTGCCCAATCACACCCTTTTGCCATCTAACATAGCCACCTTTACTCGTCTTTGATCCAGTATCCACAACATCATGAATTGCATGGAGACACCTCCTCCTGACTCTTTGCTTGGAAAACGCGCGACTCCTGATGACAACACGGATGAGTTAGACGTAGCTGGAGATGACAACAGAACTACCTCTGGACATTCTGTGGACAGAAATATGCTACTCTTTGCATGCAAGTATGCGGCCAGGAAGAAGCTCAAGCCTGAGGCAGCAAAAGACATTGAGAGGTTTATGATGGTGAGCATTGTAATGCCATTCTGCATGCTTTTTTCACTGGTTACTCAGAATCCACACGCCCTTGAATTGTTCAAGATCTACACTCTTGGCCTTGAACTCATGGCCGGGTTTTCAAGCATCCGAGCAGCTGCTCCTGAGTTCCGAGTCTTGGATGATCTTCAGGTACGCTGTTACATGCTAGCAAAGACTCCTTCACTCATCATCTACTCAGACCAACATCAAGACTGTTGTGTATGCGGTCTTGCTCACACCTCGCCTCTCATTGTATCGAGATGACGTTCCAGCCAATATTATCTGCGTACGTTGCGTCTTATGTTATTATTTTGCACAGTTTCACTTGGGACCACGTTAGACTTTGCTCAAAACCCTGCGCTTGGGACTCCCGGACAACATTGAGCATAACCTGGCTGACTGGGCCAAGG
>JABYQR010000591.1:0-17863 GCA_022592445.1 Cytidiella melzeri | reverse complement strand
CCAGAAGCTGACTCGGAGACAAGCACGATGGGCGTTATACCTCACGCGATTCAATTTCATGCTCCGGCACAAACCCGGAAAGACCATGCTTACCGCAGATCCTCTGTCCAGGAGGCCAGATCATGAAGAGGGGGTAAATTCCGATAACGAGGACAAAACTCTCCTTAAACCCGAGTTTTTTGCTATCTCTGCTATCGAAAACTCTCATGACTTGCCTATCAACGATGATGAAATCCTAAGACAGGTCAAGGAAGCACTCATGAACGACGAAGTTACCAAGGACTATCAGCAGTTACTTAACTCTGGTCCTAGGGAGTTCAAGGAATCACTAGAGGAATGGAATTTTGAGAACGGATTACTCCTATACCGTGGAAAAGTCTACATCCCCAAAGATCAGAAATCAGATCTGAGACGCCAAATCATCCAGATGCATCACGATCTACCTTCTGCCGGACACCCTGGCAGATGGAAAACATACGAAGTGATCTCGAGAAACTACTGGTGGCCAGGTTTAACCACTGATGTCAAGAAATACGTGACAGGCTGTGACACATGTCAGCGGATGAAGACTCATCTGCAACAGCCTTACGGACCACTCATCCCTAATCCGGTTCCGGCCGAACCATGGGATATCATGACTGTCGATTTGATTACTCAGTTACTGGAGTCTGATGGCTTCAATGCTATCTGCGTAGTCGTAGACCGCCTCACTAAAAGGGCAATCTTCCCTATCGTAAACGAGTTCTCGGCAAAGGATCTTGCAGCTCTACTCTATGAGAGAGTCTGGACCCTTCATGGGTTACCTTTGCAAATCATTTCCGACCGAGGTCCACAATTCGCAGCAGATATATTCCAGGAATGGTGTAAAATGTTAGGGATAGAATCTACAATGACTACTGCATATCATCCGCAGACTGATGGTCAAACTGAACGAGTTAATCAAACGCTCGAACAGTACCTGCGTTGTTACGTTGATCAACTACATGACGACTGGGCTAGACTGCTCAGTTTGGCTGAGTTCGCAAACAACAATGCAGCGCACGAGGGAACTAAGCACTCGCCTTTCTACCTCGAATACGGCAGACACCCTAGAGCTGGTCCAACGCTCACTAAGGACCTGAAAAGGTCTGACATGAATGACATCATGTGGAACCGCTTGCAAGCTCAAGAGCATGCTAAAGCGGCGTTACAACTTGCGGCTGAACGCATGAAATGGTACTATGACAAGCACGTTCAGAAGGTCCCCTTCAACGAAGGCGATCAGGTCATGCTAGATCTGAGAGACTACCAAAAATCTGGACATAAGCTGTCAGCCAAGTACTATGGCCCATTCAAGATTGCTGAAAAGCTCTCGCCGGTCACATTCAGACTGGAATGGCCCGAATGTTCACCAAGGATACACCCTGTATTTCATGCAAGCAAGTTGGTACCGTACAACGAACCTGAATTCGAAGGCCAAAAGCTGGAGATGCCTCCGCCAGATATCATCGACGGAGAAGAAGAATACGAAGTTGAGAAGATTCTCAAATCAAGACGTACAGGTCGTGCCAAAAAGCTTCAGTATTACATACGCTGGAAAGGCTACGGACCGAACGATGACACGTGGGAACCTGTAGAAAACATCACGCACGCTCAAGAAGCAATCAAGAAATTCTACGACAATCATCCCCGAGCTATTCGCTCAGCTACAATTTACTGTGTATAAGTTATGAACAACACACCAAGGATCATCCACGATCCAATGACGCAACCGAGGAGGGTACGGACTAGACTACCATCAGCCAATGAGGTGATAACCCCGTCAAGGACGTCGGTAGAAGCCGCTAGAGTCACTCGGAACTGCTTAGGCACCCTCTTGACAATAGTGAAAAAGTGGACTCAATGACCAAGGTGTTCGTTCAAAACTCTTTGCACGGAGTTCAAAGCAAGAAGGGGGGGTAATGTCACAGATTTTCAATGTTTCTACAAGACTTGCCTTACCAGGCAACGGTATTATTGGGAATATTTAAGCGCTTATCTGGCGCTTATCAGGCGCCTATTCCGGCGCTTATTCTCGGTGCCTATCAATTGATGCGCTGATGCGCCTTCTGTCTCTGATGCGCTGATGCGCTCCTTTCCTTATCTGTGTATCACATGATAGAACTCTCTGGAACATTGTGGAACTTGCTGGAACTATGATGTCATAGTATAGAACATTCCATTAGATGATGTCATAGTTCATAGAACCTTCTGGAAAAGTCTAGCCTTGTCTTAGAACAAGCTAGAACAAGTCTAGCCTTGGAGCTGGGTCATGGGGTCAGGTCATGGGGACAATTGCTATTGGTTGATTATTGAAGTGGCACCACTAGGGCATAGGGCATGCTTAGTAAGGTAGATTACTTGCTTACTCATGTAGGTATTAGGGGTCTTAGGGTAGTACCTGGGGTCCTCCCCTTCATGTATATATAGAGGCACTCCTGAGGGCATATCCCCTCAGTCTTATCCACTCTGTTGAACTAGGACTACTCAGTACCTCACAGTACTTTGCTCACCACACCTCTTACTCTCTATCTCCATCAACTCCCCCAGTTTATCAACTTACTGGTGAGTAGTAACCTTAACTGTACAGTGGTGTGTTCTTGACACCATCTACTCCATCGGTGTCGCGGAGCGACTGCTGCTATGCTGATAACCCTAAAAGGGAGTGTAGTAGAGAGGAAGGGGTGGATCTCCAACGACGACAACGAGGTCAAAGTCGATGATGAGCAGGCAAGCAGGCACTGAGGCCAGATACTGGCAGTGCAAATGACGAAGAGGTCAAGATGCAGAACCAGGGAGGGTAAGGGGTACTATATATACTGTGTCTGGGTGGTCTGTGCACCAGTTCCCACACTAGGGACTGGAGTAACTGTGGGGCTGGAGTAACAATAGAACAATAAGGGACCAGGGTAACTGTCAAGGACCTGAGTAACTGTCAAGGACCAGGGTACGTAGAACAATAGAGCTAGAACATAGAACAATAGAACAATAGAAACAATAGAACAATAGGAATCCTGGGACTAACAATAGATAGAAACAATAGAAACAATAGAACAATAAGACCTGGGGGAATCCCTGGGGAATCCCTATCAATGGAAGTGAACAATAGAACAATAGCCTAGGTTGATCTGGAACCGCTCCAGATTGAGTCTAGGGTTTGGGTCTGGACTATTGATAAATAAGGCAGGATGTCACGTGACCCGGGTTAGGGTTAGGTCCGGTAACACTCCTAGCCGGAAAATAAGCGCTCTAGATAGGCGCCTAAGGCTGTAAACTTGTGACATTGTTGGAAAAATCCGGTCTCTGTTGGACTATCCATGTCATTACCCCCCTCCTAAAATTCATCGCCTCGATGAACTAAGACCAGGGACTCTACCATCTGCCCACTCGAGGTCAGATGCAATAGCTTCTGTGATGTTCTCCAACGGTTTCCAAGGAATGGAGTCGAAGAGTGCTTTGGGCAATTTCTGAGGTGCATTGGTATGTCTGGCGTGGAACTCTGCAATGCTCTCTTTCGCATTGGTCAGATTTACTGCAGGTTCCCACGTTACATCGCCTTCTCCATAGCCTTTCCATTTGACTAGGTACTGCATTGCTTCCGATAGATCCGACTGTCTAGGATCTTCTCAACTTCATAGACTTGTTGATCATCTACTATGATCGGTGCTGGTGGTTCTGGTATGAGGCCGTTTACTTCGTTTCCTCGATACGGAGATAGCCGTTCAACGTTGATGTTGTCGTGAATACAATATCCGGATTTGAGTTTGATCCGATATGTATGTTCACCGGTTTTCTGAAGAACTGTGAATGGACCGAGCTGTCTAGGCCCTAGCTTGTCAGACTGCTGATGTACTTTGACGTTCTTGGAAGACAACCACACGAGGTCCCCTTCCTTGAAGACTGGAGTAGTTCTGCGGGTGTATGCGGAAGCTTCGGCCATCTTTTCCTTAGATAGACGCAATGCAGCTTCTGCTTCTATCCGAACCTGTCTGAGCTTTTCTAGACGTGCATCTAGATTCGGCATTCGGCTGTGACGTCCGACTGGTATGGTGAAATCTGGTAGGTACCCGTACATGACTTCAAACGGAGAGTGCTGCGTTGATGAGTTGACACGAGAGTTGATGGCGAATTCAGCCACTGGGATGTATTCGGCCCAATCATCTTGTCGTTGATCAACAAAGAGTCGTAGAATCTTTTCTACTTCTTGGTTGACTCTTTCCGTTTGACCGTTAGCCTGAGGATGATAGGCTGTAGTCATAGCGCCAGTGATGCCTAGTCGTTTATACAACGCTTGCATTACTCGGGCCGCAAACTGAGGTCCTCTATCGGATATGAACTGTCGGGGAATACCATGGAGCCTAAAGACTTCTTTGATGTGGAGGTCGGCTATGCCGTCAGCTGTAACGTAGACTGGGTCGGAATTACATGACTTTGTTTGCTATACAAGTCCGTGTATACTGCAATCATGTCAAATCCGTTGCTTCGCGGAAGAGGTCCGACTAGTCTACGCCAACC
Source organism: Cytidiella melzeri (assembly GCA_022592445.1). NCBI lineage: Eukaryota > Fungi > Basidiomycota > Agaricomycetes > Polyporales > Irpicaceae > Cytidiella > Cytidiella melzeri. The sequence continues at coordinate 13,330 of JABYQR010000591.1, read as the reverse complement.
ACCTGCCAGGGTCCATCTGGTACGTCGATGGGCTGTATCGGAACGGTAGGATGTTGCGCCGGTTTGGTTCGCTGACACTTGTCACATCCAAGTACGTACTGCTCTACAAAGGATGCCATGCGAGGCCACCAATAATGCCGTGTGACTAGTTCTAGGGTTGCATGTTTTCCGGATGTCCTGCCGGTAATGCATCATGGCATCGTCGTACAATCTCCCTACAACTTTGCGATCCTTTGGAATGTAAGCTTCCCTTTGTAGTACACCAGTCCATTGTCTTCCTCCCACTCAAGTCCACCATCAGTCAACTTCGGGGTCCATCCTTCCTGAGCTTGGCTAGTCCCTGGACTACCTCTGCTTCTCGAATACTGATGTCTTAATCCGTGACTCTAACGGATCAGATTCCGGGTACTCGAGGTGGCTATTGTCTGGAAGTATTCAGGCTTCAGTACAACTTGTTCCTTGTTGTCTGATGCATCTAAAACTTCCAGGGTTCTGACCCGGGATAAGGGTCGCCTTGAGTGAGGGTTTTCCGGGTTTGTGCGTTAAAACAAATCAAACCGGCTCAGATACAAGACCACCGAGCTTGTCGTCTGGACAGGTCTTGGGCGGTACGCCAATACTGCAAATTCTGATGATCTGTGATGATCTCGAAGGGCGCGGGTAATCCTTCCAGATAATGACGCCAATCTTCGAGAGCTCTGATGATAGCAGCATTTCTCGATCATAGATCTCATAGTTCCGTTCCGCTTCGGCCATAGACTGAGACCGAAACGCTACTGGATGCCACTGTCCATCCTCTAATTTCTGCAGTAGAACTCCTCCGGTTGCAAAGCTAGACGCATCAACTTCAATACGTGTGGGACAATCGGGTTCCCATGTGACTAGAATTGGTTCCTGAGTGAACGCATCTTTGAGCATTTGAAAGGCGTTCTGCTGTGCTTCTCCCCACTTCCAAGGTTGGTCTTTCTTGGTGAGATCGTGAAGAGGACGAGTATGCCGCGCAAAGTCCTTGATGAAACGTCGGTAGAAGTTGGCAAATCCAATGAAGCCGCGTACATCACAGAGGTTGTGTGGTACCGGCCAATTGGTGATAGCTTCTATTTTACCCGAGTCCATACGGATCTTTCCGTTACCAATGATTAAACCTAGATACTCGACTTGTGACTGTTCAAATTCGCATTTTTCGGGGTGAAGATACAAGTCGTTGGCTTCAAGTCGAGATAGTACCTCATGAACAATTTTCCGGTGTTCTGCAATGTCTGAACTGAAGACAAGGATGTCATCTAAGTAGACCGAGACCTTTCCTTCCTGCGATGAGATCAGCAAAGATGGAATTCATCATTGCTTGAAACGTGGCCGGAGAATTGGTCATGCCAAACAACATCACCTTAGGCTCAAACAGCCCTCGGTTTGTCACAAATGCACCCTTCCATTCGTCATTTTCCTTGATCCGAATGTTATGATAACCCCATCGTAGTCAAACTTAGTGAAGATTTGGCTTGACGAAGTCGATTGGTAATGTCTGATACCAAGGGGAGTGGGTAGCGATTTTTGATTGTGATGTCATTTAACCGTCGATAATCCTGAACAAGCCGGAGCTTGCCGTCCTTCTTCTTGACAAGAATACCGGTGAGGCCATAGGCGATTTGGAGGGAACAATATATCCTTTGCTAGATTTTCCTCAATAAACTTGTCTAGCTCCGCTTGTTCATTCGGAGACATGGGGTAGACCTTGGATCTGAACATCTTTGGGTTCTCGGTCAGATCAATCGTATGATCCCATGGCTGATGCTCAGGAAGACGCTGTGATGCTTCTTCTGAAAAGACTTTCTGGTGTCTGCGGTATTCCTCTGGAATCATCTGTTCAAATGACCGTTGTTCTTTGGATTGATGGGCTTTAGCAGCGATGTCTGTGGAGTACGTAAAGCTGGCACAGGACCAAAGTTCTTCTTTTGTGTCCTGAATGATACCGGCTCTGAGCCAGGCTCGTCTCTGTTTCCGATTGGCTGTGATAGACTGGAAGGGTTCGAAGTCTTCTTCGGCTTCCAGTTCCATTTCTCCGGTAGCCCAATTGATCTTGGGGTTTGCTTTGCGGAGCCAGGGTAGGCCTAGAATGCAATCCTCTGGTCCAATGTCTGTGATCAAGAATGTTGCGTTTCCTTGATAGCTCCAACTTGTAGTTCGAGCTCTGCTCTGTGTGTGATACGTCCTCCTTGATTTAGAGTCCCATTGATGTTGTGGAGTGGGATCTGTCTTTCTAAGGGGACCGTACGTACTCGGTGCCGATTGACAAAGTCTTGACTCAGGAATAAAGCGGTGGCTCCTGAGTCAATCATGGCTTTGATGCCTTGTTCTCTAAACACTCCTTTGAGCGTGATAGGAACTCGGAAGTGCATGCTAAGCGGGTCTATTTCTGGTACTATGCAAGACGACAAGGTTTCGAAGTAGTTATACATGTCATTAAATAAAACTGAAGGTTGCGAATTGGGCTGCTGTGCGGGACGGGTATTTACTACAGGGGCATTAAAAACTGTGTCCGTGGGGAAATCATCATTGTCCTCCACTTCTTCTATGTAGGTCTTTCTAGAGGGACTCGAGGGTGCGGTTTCACCTGGAGTCCGTTCTAAAAATCCCTTTGATTACCCAGCTGCTTGACTTTGTCCGTGAGTGATGACATCTGCTTCATGATGGCATCGTAGTCAAACGGACTCGGTGATGAGGAGCTGGCGACGGAGGCGGCAGGTAGATTAGGCAGGGGCCTCACGGACTAGGACGACGAGGGAGCCGGAGTGGATGGATCAAAGAGGGTGCTAGCAGCCACCTTCTGTTGCCTGGGTGGGTATCCAAGGAACCGGCTTTGGCAAACTTGCGTCTGATGGTTGCCACCACAATGTCCGCACAGTTCACGATCGTGTTTTCCATCCTTCTTTTGGTGATCCTTTGATCCGCATCCGTAACATCTGCCGTTCATGGCCTTCATGAAGTCGGCGCGTGTTTTTCCGTTGGGTCCTACTTTGGTAGCATCGATTTCCATGGCATTGGAGTCACGAGGTGCTTGGAAAAAGGGAGCTGGGGACGAGGTGGAGACCGGTGTCGTTTTGAACAGATTGGGGACCGTTTGACCTTGTTCACGAGCTTTCCTTGAGCTCAAACACGAAGACGATTGTCAATGTTGGTAGCAACATTGATCAGATCTACGAGAGTGACGTGTGGCCTTGCAGTGTGAACCAGTTCATCCTTGATGGTAGTACTCAGGTGTTCGTAGTACCGATCATGAAGGTCTTGTGTTGAGTAGCCAGTCCTATCCATAATCTCCCTGAATCGAGCTGTGTACTCCGGAACCGTTTTCTTGCCTTGCCATAGCTCCCTGAGCTTGGCTTTAGCGTCTACCATTTCATCGACCAGTTCAAATCGTGCTTTAAACGCGGTTCTAAAGTTGTTTCAGTCACCGTTGAAGGCTGCCTGATGACTAGCAATCAGGTCCATGTGGGGTGTAGCCCAAACTGCTGCATCTTCTGTCATGAATGACAGGACTGATGAGATCCAGAGGTGGTCCAACCGGGTCTGACCACCTTGGGCGTTGTACGGAGACAGCTTCTCGTTGAATTGTGCGTACATGGAAAAGGCGGCTAAGAAGCGGCGTGCATCGCTGCTAGCATTGCCTTTGAAACTGGCAGGTTTTTCCACAACCCTTTCCCTTGATCGGTTGTTGACTGGTTGCTGATTCTGAATCAGCGCTGTGATGGCTTGTGTCAGCTGTTGCTGACCAAGGAGCAGGGCTTGCAGCAATTGTTCTGCAGAAGGAGGAGACGATGGCTCTTGTACAGGGGCTGGGGTGGGCACCCTGGATGCATGCTGGGAAACGTTGGTGGAGTCCATCTGATACTGTTCCTGCGTGAAGGTTCGATCAAAGTCTTCTTCAGGTTCGGGCAGAGGTGGCAGAGATTCAAGAATGCAACTTTCTTGCCAGTGATGGATGGGTCGATACTGGTTTGCGTAACGACCAGGATATTCTATTCTGTTGTAGCGATTGGGACACAGTTGTACTTCACAAACTTGATGTCCTTCGTCTGAGTCGTAACACTCGTCTCTGAGGGTTTGTTGGTTGAAGGTGTGTGGATAATTTTCGCAGGGAAGATGATCTTTAGACCAAATGCTACTCTCAGGACTTTGGGAAGCCACCCTGTATTCTACCTAGAACGAGATGAAGTACTCGTCCGCCCAAACGTTGTCTAAAGCTTTGAACACCTGTTCGTAATTTCTCCTTAGACCCGTAAAACTAATTCTCCCAATTGCCTTTAATCCCCAATCCAGCAGCTGCCACTCACAATGAGTGATGACAGAGGCTCGGGTTGGTAGCTCTTCCAAAAGCTTTTCTAACTTCTGTTTCACCTGCTCAAAATGAAGCTTTGTGTCTTTGTGAAGCTGGTGGTATTTGTCGATGGTGGGGAGAATCGACAAGCTTTGGAGTGTGGCGGTGAGCTTTGGGGTGAAGATGCCTTGAAGGTCTTCTGGAGTGTGCTTACGGAAGTCGATGAGAGTCGGCTTTGCTGCTATGAGGGCCGCGCTAGGATTGGTAGTAGGCCGGGCTGTGAAGCGTTCTGCTAATGAGGGTTTCTTAGAAAGATCTGCTAGAGCCTGTGCTCGTTCGCGTGCGGTGCGGGCGGCGAACTCTTTCGATTCTGCTCGGAGTTTCTCAAACTCCTCTACTGTGGGGAATCTGTGTGTGAGTTCAGAGGGCAGAACCCTTGGGTTTACAACGACCGACGTAGGAGGCAATAGTCTTGAGTTCCTTCTCCGTGTATTTGTGACTCTGGCCACGTGCGTGCTCTGCATCGAGTTGATCAAACACCGCCTGAGGTAAGGCGCGATGGATCTGGACTTCTCGACGAGCTTGGTTCAGATCCTTGTGCAAAGGATCTGGACGAGCGGTGAAACGGGAGTGGGATTCTTTCGGCACTAAGAATCAACCACGGAAAGTGAACGAGTTAGCGATCAAGCACGTCAAGACAGACGGCGATGGCTTACTCTCAAACGTAGGGGGGAATAAACTTTTTAAAACTGGGGGGACAGGAAGGCTTGATCCGAGCTAAGGGCAGTCGTGCCGGTAGCTGTGTGGTATCTTGACCTAATGTTGCGGAGCGACTGCTGCTATGCTGATAACCGAGTGTAGTAGAGAGGAAGGGGGTGGATCTCCAACGACAACAACGAGGTCAAAGTCGATGATGAGCAGGCAAGCAGGCACTGAGGCCGGATACTGGCAGTGCAAATGACGAAGAGGTCAAGATGCAGAACCAGGGAGGGTAAGGGGTACTATATATACTGTGTCTGGGTGGTCTGTGCACCAGTTCCCACACTAGGGACTGGAGTAACTGTGGGGCTGGAGTAACAATAGAACAATAAGGGATCAGGGTAACTGTCAAGGACCAGGGTACGTAGAACAATAGAACAATAGAATAGAAACAATAGAACAATAGAAACTGGGGGAATCCCTGGGGAATCCCTTAACAATAGATAGAAGACAATAGTCCAAAGACAATAGAACAATAAGACCTGGGGGAATCCCTGGGGAATCCCTATCAATGGAAGTTGAACAATAGAACAATAGCCTAGGTTGATCTGGAACCGCTCCAGATTGAGTCTAGGGTTTGGGTCTGGACTATTGATAAATAAGGCAGGATGTCACGTGACCCGGGTTAGGGTTAGGTCCGGTAACACTCCTAGCCGGAAAATAAGCGCTCTAGATAGGCGCCTAAGGCTGTAAACTTGTGACATTGTTGGAAAAATCCGGTCTCTGTTGGACTATCCATGTCAATCGGATTCCCTGTCCACAACATCCTCCCTCGCTCGTCCCTCCGCTTACAAATTCATCATCAGTCGTCAACACCCAACCTCAAACCCATCAGCCATTCACACCCCAAATTGCAGCCTGGTAATAGATTAGTAGACTTATTCGCTTTGCGCGTATTTTTCATTCTTTCACATCCTAAGAAATCTTCAGACGAATTTCAGCCTTGGTTAGAACACAAACGCAACTTTATCAGTAGACTAGCATCTTCCCCCTTAACCACCTTTGCATTCTCTGACGGATCAGCTCGCACAGGGACTCCAGATGTTGCCGCCGCCGCTTACCGCTTGTACGTTGGACGCGCTCTTGTCGCCTCCATGGCCTTCACTAATTCAGAGGCCACGTCGTTCGACGCTGAACTCCTCGCCCTCGCCGCATGCATCGCCCGAGGCATCAACACCACCACCACAGACCTCCATGTCTTCTGTGACAGTGAATCTGCCATCACCACTATCCTCAGGGTTGAACCGCACTCGGCCCAAGCCATTTCCATCAGCACGGCCACGCGCCTTTGCAACTGGTTCTCCATGAACCCTGCAGCACATCTTCACCTCCACTGGTGTCCAGGACACGTGGGCATTGAACAAAACAAATTGGTCGACCAGCAAGCTTGCGAGGCGCTGGAAACCCCCAATCCCATTCCATTCACTTCAGTCGCATGGACCAGAAAGACCGCTAAGATGCGGGCCATCGATGTGTGGGCAAACATGTGCAAACATCCTGCATACCGAAACCATAACTTCCTACACGGACGATGAGCGATTGCCCCTACCACTCATAAGGGAGGAAAGTTCCTCACTCGCTTCACTACAAATAGCTTGGTTGCCTGTGCCGCTCGAGCTATACTGAACCACGCACCCACGGGGGAGTATCGATCGCGCTTCTTCCCAAACAAAAACATTCGATGCGACAACTGTAACGTCTTCCACTCACACGCACACATCCTTAACCAGTGCACTCGGTATTATCGGCCGCGGTGCAACTTCCTGGAGTTCCTGAAGAACTTGTCCAATCCCGACCCTACACTTTATAACTTTCTCCTCATTGAAAATCCCCTTGCATTCACCTTCGAACACGCTCCCACCAACAACATTAATTTTTAATGCGGTAGCGTACTTCCTTTGCGCGTATCGCGCGTCTAGGCTTTAAAGTCTCCCCGTTACACATAGATTATTAGGTGTATAGTTGTATAGTTTGTTCCGTCTCTGGCCACGCCGACGTTTAATAATAATGATTTTTTTAAACAAAAAAAAGACTCAGATTCAGCTGCGCGCTTAACCGCAGCGGGCCATGTTATCGTCGAAGCGCTGACACGGAGAACCAGCGCTTAGATGCGTGGAATATTTACCAGTGAGGGGAATTGAACCCGGGACCCATGCAAAACTAGCAGACATGATAAAACACTCAGCTATGGGAGCATCTACAGCTAAGAGTGATGATTCATTGCAAAGTGGACACATCAACAAGATAGGATTGATTTTTTATATATAGTTGTGGCCAGTATACTTATGGAGGTAAATTATCAAAAACATTAGTAACAAAAGTTGTAAACTCCAACAAAATTACTCTTTAAGTGAGTAATGCTAGCTCATTAGTAACAAAGGTTACTAGCAATGACAAAATTACTTATCAAAGTAAGTATTCTGACCGAGTTAACAATGTAAGTTGTTACCTGTCACCAAAGTACTTATGAAAGTGAGTGATTTGAATACATTGGTAACAAAAGCCGTTACTGGTAACAAAGTTGCTTATGAAGGTGGATAATGGGGTCACATTGGGAACAAAAGTTGTTACCAAGAACAACATTACTTATCAAATTGAAAGTTGCTAGTGAGAATTGTTACCAGTATCATCAAAGTGAGTAATGAGGGAACATTAGTGACAAAAGTTGTTTACAACAACAAAATTACAAATTAAAGTGAGTAGGTCAAACATATTAGTGACAAAAATACTTCTGTGAGTGGGTAATTAGGGCACATTAGTCAAAAATCTTGTTACCAATAACAAACTCACTTATGAAAGTGGGTAATCCAACCACATTAGTAACATAGTTATTACCAATAACACAATTCCTTATCAAAGTGGCTAATTCCAGCACATTAGTAAAACAATTACGTATCAAGGTGGGTGATGCAGGCACATTAATGACAAATGTTTTACCAAGTGAAAATTACTTATGAAAGTGAGCGATCTAAACACATGGGTAATGAAAGTTGTTACCAGTCACAAAATCACTTACTGAAATGGGTGATTTAAACACATCAGTAGTCAAAGTTGTTACTAGTAACATAGTTAGTTATCAAAGTGAGTGTTTCAAACACATTGGTTAAAAGTTGTTCCCAGTAAGATGATTACTGATGAAAGTAGGTAAACCAGACACATTAGTAACAAAAGATGTTACCAATGACACAAATGCTTCTCAAAGTCAGTACGCTGAGCAACTTACTAACAAAAATTGGTACCAGTAACAAAAGTACTTTTCAAGGTGAGTTGTACAGGGCACATTAGTAACAGAAGTTGTGACCAATGACAAAAGTCCATCAATGCTTGCTTGTCTCATGGGTGAACTTTCACATAACATGAGTTACATGAGACCTCAAATAAGCATGTGGTAGGAGGACTGTCAGGCAATTGAAGACAGGAATTTGCTGCTTTAGCACCACTTGACAAAATCACTTCATTGAGATTCATGAAAAAACACTCAAAGGTGTTTGTGGTAATCATTACATATCATCATGATGACATGCCAGAGGGATAAATTACATATCTAAATCTCTGCCACAACTGTTAAAGTGGAATGTTCAAGATGTTTACAGCATTGAGTATCTGCATGAAGAGGACCAAGGGAGATAAAATACAAATAAGACAGTCAATTATACATTGGAAGATCAACCAAGTGAACATATAAATGCTACAGTAGACTGTTTTGTACCTGCTCAAGTCAAAACTGAAATCAAATGTCTTAGTGAGGTGAAAGGTATAAAATCATTCAACAAGGGTAGAAAGGACTTAGAAAAAGTCACATACTCAACCAAACCCATACCACACAAAAAATCAATTTGAACCAAGTACTATCCAATTGACTTGTCCTCAAGGAATTCAACTGGAATATTTGATCATATACTTGGGCATATAATAGCTTGTTTACTACACTTATCAACATCAACACTAAGGACAGTGACAAATGAACAAAATCAACTCCGACAGGCAATAATTACTTGACAATGCTTTGTGATATCTTTAAAGATCTGTATATTGAGATAGTGACATTGAAGATGGTATGTCCATTAATCAAGATTGCCTGCATCAGGATCTACCAGATATATCTTTCCAGAGATGCAACTGGTAACAATGTAGGAGAACTTTGTGAGTATATGCTTTTACCAGTTACAAGCTCAAAATTTATAGTGATATACTGTGATGTATTTTGACGTGAAATAAAATTATATGCTAGATCTACTCTATGGTGCTGCACAAAGAATAGCTGGAAGAATAAATCAAGTGTAATGGCTCATGTAACAGGGAAACTTTTTCCAGCTGGATGAATGCTTTATGGCATCAAAGAAAAAGTGCACCCGCTATCATAGAGGTAATGACATTTTATTCAAATCTGAACATATTATGCAGGCTGGTAGATATTAATTCAACTTGTGTGGAATTGACTACATGGTGACAGCCATTTCACTTGCCATATTATTGATAACAATGCTCATACATTGTTTCACAATGGGATACACACTGATAGACATACTGAACAAAATGGTCACATTACAGAAATAAACTTTGACCTGTCAATAACAGTTGATCAAGGATGCAAATGTTCAATTGCAATATATACATGCTCTACTATAAACCAAACACATTTTTTATTTAAGATGTACAACATTCAAATCACATTTTGTACTTCAAGAATTGTATCTTGCCATTTGCTGGCCCTACTCCCGCAAGTTGGTGGTTATGGCTTCATGTTTAGTAGCTATAACAACTTAACATATGTATCACAACTGGTGCTTTCAAGCTACTGGTAGCTTATACAATCATGCCTTTCTGACAGCACTTTTATCTTTTACGTCTGACACAGTCCAACTGAATCTATGTGCAACTGGTGTAAATTTTGCTTTTCTAGTTAATTGCCTGTGTTGAGCAAGCCATCCGCGCATTGCTTTTCGTTCCTGCACCGTAAACCGAGATTTCTCGGGTAGGGGTTTTCCCGAATTGACTTCATCTCTCAAAACGCTGTACAATCCTATTGGGAGTTTCCTTAAAATAGTTTCATAATCTTCTGGTGGCCTCTTCTGCTTGACCTCTCTGTGAGAGTTGTAGGGGTCGTTAGGGTCAGGTGGGTACTGAATTGGAAAGTCTTCCAAATCTGGGTAGTGGTGGTTGTCTGGGCTCTGACTTGGTGAGTCAGAGAATGGATTGTGGGGTTCTATACTGCCGTGCGAGATGGTAGCTGAAGCCACCACATGGAATGCACAAGTAACAACAGTGGAAAGCAGAACCAAAAAGGTTGAGAACTGCATGGCAGTATCAGATGTTCGAGGACAATTTGAAAAAGGGTTGAGAAGACAGCTAGCCATTGCTCAGTTCAGTAGTGCAAGACAAGTACAACATGGATGACAATTTACTTACCAACAAGTGCTGAAGCAATGAACAGGCCTGAAGAAATTGAGGTGTGCTAAGGTGCAAGCCAGCTGTAAGACCAAGCTCAGTACAGTAATACAAGGCAAATGCAGCATGGATGCCAATGTACTTACTGACCAGCACTGTATGACAACTACAATAATACAACCTGGAATGGAGTGGCAAGCCTTTGATGATGATAATGGGGGAGACAGCAACAAGCAGACTTGCAGGGATAGCAATAACAAAGGAAAACCAATGATGGTGTTGAGCTCTGTTGGTGAAACTCTATCTCACTATCAGCTTAAGGTACAAAGTCTGGACCTTATATACATGTATGTGAAGGCTGTGTAAACTGCCACACCATGGAAATATCAACTTGAAACAGCATGGAACCAAATCAGGCATCAAAAAAAACTTGTTGCAGATGTTTCAGCGCTCTGCATCAGTGTCAGGTGAAGATGTACAGCAGGTCTCAGAGTCTTGTGATCAGGTTTCAGGCTTTCTCAAACTGCACTGAGCTTGAAACAAAATGGAAGCAAACATGAAGCAATATGGAAACTAGTGTTAGCAAGGCTGGCAAGTGCCAAGTACAATTCCTGAAGATTGAATGAAATATTACTTTTTGAGCCAGATTTGTAAGTAAACTTGGTACTGGTAGCAGCCTGAACAAGTAATTTTGTTGGGAATAGCTTCTTCAATGAGTACTGTATAGTAAGTTTGTGGTTTGTCTTCACTGGAGCACACAATGAATTCATGAAAGAAGAGGGACTGTGCTGTATTGTTTGAAGTACAAAAATGGGTGTGAGTACAGAATTCAAACAAGTTTGTGGAGTAGAGCATGGAAATAAAGATTGTTTGACATGCATCTTCTTCTTAATGTTGTTGAACTATGTTCAATAATCTAGATACAGTAACCTGCAGGAGCAGGGCTACAAGGAATTATGTTATTGATAGCAGATTGAATAAATCACATAGCATGGAATAGTTGATTGCACCTGTGACTTTGTTACCAAAACGAACCTCAGTAAACAACTCTGTTTCTGGTAAGGACCTTGCCAAGCCATCTGGCCATGAATATTGACTGTTTTATGGGCATTTGCTTTTGGTGACACCTTTGATAGGCAACTTGATCTGGGATAAAGTGACTGTACTACAATTGATAAGTTTTGTTGTGGGAAAAGGAGCCATACATTGATGAAGGTAGTCACCAATGTTAGCAAGGGGCTTCATCTATCTTGTGCAGTGTTCACTGCTGATTCTAGAACATTACTTGCTTCAAGAATGAAGGGCTTGAGGGTGTCTCATTAGATCAATTGCTGTAACATGTTACATGTGTCCTGTTGATGTCTGCACTGCCTCACCCCCATTGGAGCTGCCACAGGCTGTGTTCTGATTGTAACTCCTGCTTATAGAGCAGCTAGTGATTGTGAAACTGTGTGGGAGAATCAAAGGCAGCGCTCTATGCTGATGCAACTACATCCTGTTGATGTCTGAGCTGCATCACCCCAACTGCCACAGACTGTGTTCTGATTGTATCTCCTGCTTAGAGAGTAGTGGTTGTGAAACCTTGTCAACCAATCAACTGCAGTGCTTGCTGCCAATGCAACCATGTACTTTTGATGTCTGAACTGCCTCACCCCCATTGGAACTGCCACAGTTGTAACTCCTGCTTAGAAAGTAGTGGTTGTGAAACTTTGTGGACCACAATGAATGCAGCACTGGCTGCTGATGAAACCAAGTCCAGCTGATGTTTGCACTGCCTCACCCCCACTAGAACTGCCACAGGCTGTGTTCTGATTGTAACTCCTGATTAGAGAGCAACCAACAGTTGTGAAACTTTGTGGAACAATCAGATACAGTACTCACTACTAATACAGCCAGAAATTTACATTGTCCAAGAATTTCGGGGTTGAGAATTTGTAGTTAGCTTCTAAAGTACTGGTAATTCTTGCTCAGAGCCAATACTATGTGTGGCATGTCTTCTAATTGTATCCCTTGTTCAGAGAGCAAGCAATATCTGTAGATTGCTGCACATGTACCTGACCAGAATTTCACATCATTTGCCAGCAGGAGTGGAGTTTGAATCTGAGTCTGGATGACTTTTTTCTGGCCATAGCTTGCTCGATTACACTTCATTTGACAGGATGTTTGTACCAGGATGTTGCCACAAGATAGAGCTATCCAATGGTGTATTATATTCACAGATTTGTACCTATGTTCAGTCTGTAAAAACCAAAAACTGCATATTGATTGCAAAAGTGATCTGATACAAAGTTACAAAGGGCTGATAACAAGGCCAGTGTGATGCCATAAGCTGTATTCATTGTTTCGTTATTGACACCATTACTGTCTGTATTCTGCAATCAAATTCCCACACTTTGTGGGACAAAAAGATCACATCTGAAAAGGTATCAATGCGCTGGAGCACACTGGCACAATTCTTCTTCATTCTTCATGAATTGTAACTCCAAGTTGTCTGTTAGAATTTTTAAGGTCCACTCCACAAACTTTTCTCGGTCTTCCTCTTACCTAGCTTTGGCCTCAGCTTCTGCCTTGGCATGGTGATCATCCTCTGGAATATGTCTCTCCTTTGTCACTTTCACCTTCAATATTGGGTTGCACCTCTGCTCCTCAGAAGCCTCCCATTTGTGTATGAAAGTCCTGATAGTCCACTCATGGCCTGACTCCCACACCTTGCACATGAACTGCCGGTAGGATTTGGGGCTGTAATCAATTGGTTTCCACTTAGTATGGGCACCAAACACGGTTTGTTTGAGTATTGTCTCAACCCACACTTGTGGCATTGCGTAGGAGTTGAAACAATGTTCAGCTAAATCTGAGGTTCTTGTTTCCACT
>JABYQR010000590.1:0-17913 GCA_022592445.1 Cytidiella melzeri | reverse complement strand
TCGGCTGCACGTTCTCCGTATGCTCGGGCAGAAGCGCGGAGTTGTTGATTTTCCTCGTAAGAGGGGACGGTGAGGGTGATGCCTTTGACAGGCGGCTTCTTTGATACGTACTTCGCGACGTTGACGAGGTCTTTGTCAGACCAGCGATGAGGTTGACCGCTCGTACGCTTGGCAGCGAGAGCGTCGAGGAAAGATGGGGGAGGCACCTCTTGAGCTGAGGCTCGTTCGTAGAGAGGTCCTTGGAAAAACGGGTGCGCGTGTCCTTAGGCACTGAACAACGCAGGGGGTAGAAACGGACGACGTAAGTAGTAGCTCAACGGTATGAAAAGACCGGAGACGTACTCGTCAAACAGGAATAAACTTTTTTAAACGGTGGGAATGGGGGAACCCAGGGTTTCACAACGATCTCGACCTAATGACACGGAGACAGGGCTCGACGTGACAAACAGGGACACGATGTGGACGACGACGACGAGGTGGTGGCAGGCGTGTAGCACAATGCTCTCACCAACTATAAACCTTATTCAGGTAGCTAGCCCAGTAAAGACCAAGTTAGCATTGATACTACTCGCTATGTAGTACAAGAGGGGTGTTGCTTACCTAGCCCAGTAAAGACCAAGAGGTCGAGATGAGGGCTAGGAGCGTACATGTAGCTGCTTATATAGACTTCAGGGGCCTGCGCACAGACCATGTTAAGGGCAGGCTTTGCAAGAAGCCGTGTGAACGAAGAACAAAAGAACTACCTAAAGGAGAACAATAGCTATTGTCTAGACCTTGCCAAGAACTCTACTCGTGAGAGAATCTATCTAAAAGGAGACCAACTATTGTATTCTATTCCCACACCTGTGAGAACATCCTTCCATAAAGAGAACAATAGGGAAAGAACAATAAGGAGCCCATGTGGACGGTATCTATGACGTCAAACCCTAGCTATGGGCTGAGCCATGTGGTTGTAGCCATGTGGTCTTACTTAAGCTAAGTCACATGCCAGTGTGACGTAGTAGCAAGTAATGTGACCGTGTGGAGCGTCTAAGCCACGTGATACGGGCGCTTAATAGACGTGCAAAGGGAGTTTATGCAGAGAGAATTGAAACTAGGTTGTAGCCCGGAGTTTTACAGATAAAAACAAGAGGTAAATTGCGAAAATTAAGGGCTAGTCAGGCCATCCATGACAGTTTTGAGCTCAAACAGAGAGCAAAGAGTTGTGCACTTGCAGTGTCGCAAGACTTTTTGCCGTTACTGTAGTACTGAGCTCTCCCATTACCCAGCTGCCACCAGCAACTCCTTGGAGGTACAGGGCCACTTCAGTAAATAACCTCAAGGTGACCTTCCCATTCTGTAATTCTTCATGAAATTGTTCTCAACAAATGGCTTGCTGCTTGGGAAAAAAAACAGCTGAGTAAGAGGAAAACAATGCAGAGTTGTTACAGAAAAGAGCTGTGCCACAGTCACAGCAGGACAAAGCTGCAAGTTTGGAGGAGCTTAGAGAAGAAACTGGCTCAAGCAGCCACAAAGGATGACAATTTTGCCGACACCTGGCATGCTCGGTATGCCGGCAGCAACCCGCCTTTGTCAGGGTCCGAATCAGAACTCGACAAAGAAATGCACAAGTACTTCACAGGAGTGTATGAGGCCCATCAGAGGCTTCCCACAATGGAGGACCTCAGACTCAAGAAGCTTCCCATTTAGGTCAATGTTTAGGTAGGTGAGCCATGAAATATCAGTTCAAAGCATGACAAACTCGAAGAGGCCCTAGAACATGTCGACATCAGAGGCTTGGGCTCGAGAGTGAGGATGTGTGGCGGTGTCGGGTGTTGTTGCTGTTGCTGCTACCGGTGCGGTGGGAAAGAAAGCGGAGGGGACGTTGCGCCGCGGGGGGCAGGCGCCGAAGGGTTTTCTGTATTTTTTTCTTCTGCCGGCAGTTTAAGCAGGGAAAGGAAGGATCGTAGTGTTTGTGATCAGTGTTCATGCCTATACAAAATTTGAGTTGACTGGGACATGTGGGCCAGGCAAAGATGACTCTGAGAGAGGGAGCGTACACATTTGCTGCATTCGTGACCTGCAGGATAGACGAGCACTTTCCCATTGTGCACGAGAGCATGGTCTGGTATATGTTTATCTGTCGGGAGACCGTCGTAAGGAGTTTCTGATGGTGTCGTGTCGCTGTGTGCTTGCAAAGGAGTGATCTATCCGGAACCTCTGTGCTGGACGATGCGTACTGGCGTGACGCGCCTCCCAACAAGGCAGACTCGTCGCCTCCAGCGGTGTAAAATTCTCGAGCAAACTCGGATGCCGGGCGAGCAAATGTGGGCGGTGGAGGAGAAGGGGGAGCGTACGAGGAAGAACGTGTTTGCAACGGCGGCGGGGGATGAGCAGTGCCAGTAAAGGCTGGAAAGAGGTTGCTTTGAAAGGATTGCGTTTAGATTTAGAGGCGGTGGAGCCTGCTGAAATGGCCTGCTGGGGCTTTAAACTGCCATGAATAATGGGTCTTGCGCTCCGGGGTGATCAATAGGCATCATGCTACTGCTTTGTGCACTGATGTAGGAGCTCATGCAATATGAGCGTATGTGACTCACGAGGAGGAGTACCGATCTGTGTTCAAGGTCGTGCAAGTGAGTAAGCCAGGTGTTGACATGCTCTCGCATTCTTACCGTTCGCAGCCAACCTCCTCGACAAGTGGCTCGACACAGATTGCTCGTTGGATGCAAGTTTCGGCATGGCATTGTTCAAGCTGGTAGCAGTCAGGGTAGGACGTCGGGGACTCGGCTGTGCCCGCAATAGCGCAGGACTGTTACTAACCCTAACCCCATCATCCTTCAAGAACCTGTGTTCGCTCAGTATGTACCGTGCAAGTTGACGGCTTAGTAGTGCGTTCAAGAAACAACGACATTACGGTGCGTTCTTGAACAAAATCCAACAAGTAAAACAACTTCTCACAGCTATCTGTGGATGGCGGGACTCGAAAATACTACACCGAAATTCATGCATATCACTAGTCGCCAATCGGACCCTGTCGCCCCTCCCGCCATTTGCGCGAAGTACTACCACTAGTGCTGCTACCAAAGCATGCCGGTATTATTCTGCAGTTAGGAGGTCTTTTATGATCAGCCTTTAGCTGAAACGACAATCGGAGGGTATATCGAATGAGCTGGCTCCTGATGAAAATACGCCAGACTAGCCGTCCTCAGTCTCTGGTAAAAGCGCAGGCAGTGCAACCACGAGTCTGATCGGTGGCGACGAGTGCAACCCTGGGCCGCTGCACTCACTTCTACTCGCCCTCTCAAATCGTACATATTCTGGCAAGATATAGCCTCTCGCTATATCTTGCGCAGAATATGTCCAATTTCGAGCGACGTGATAGAATGATGTGGCGGTGAATGTGGATTATGGTATCGACGAGGGGCGTTAGGGGGAAATACTTGGGCGTAACGGCGAAACCAATCTACCGGTGGAACTGAAGGTTGAGAAAAGTACCCCGGTAAGCTGCTAAACCAGCGATTTCGGTCATAACGACCACTGACCTTTTGTGTGTAGCAATTGAGTAGCTATCTCGAGGACGTTATGCGTGTGCATTTGGCATGGCTGCAGCCCTACGCAGTCAAAGCGTGCATCAGCGAGGCAGCAGGATGGTTATAAGCGAGGCACGACCTGGAGGCCGCGTCCCAAATTCAATCGAGCCGCGGGGTGGGGGATGGGGCAGGAAAGGAGAGTGAAAAAGTCCTTAAGCTCTGCACTCTTCGCTGACCACGCTTTTATACGCACCTAGGCTCCTGTGCCCCCGTTGGAAGAGATCGACCCAGAGGGGAAAAAAAAGGACATCCATTGATCTGATCGCCGCTTGCCATGCTCTTCCGGCTGAATATCCAATTGTCGTCGGCGACTAGCTAGCAACTCAACCCAATCCTGAAACTAAACAAAAGCACCGCATTTGAAACCAAGTGGAACCGAGAATGTGCGATTTCATCGGAATTTTGGGCTTGAGCGTGCGCCGCCGTCGGGTGCCGCTCGACGAAATCCGTCGGCGGTGGGCCGCAGCAGTGAGAGAGGCGAGCTGGGTTTGTATGGTTTATTCGCCGCTGGGTTTGCCGTACACAACCTTGGAAGGTCTGTGCAGCTGGCATGAAGACCGTCTACCGCTGGGTGGGCCACCCGACCTATTTCCACCGTTCGTCTGAGGATTGAGGACCACTACTCTGGCGCAGCGGACTCGCGAACCACTTTTCCTACGCACTGTTGCAATCTCCGTGAGAATCGCACATGCAGACCATTGGGGGAGGATCGTCGACGAAAGGCTCATGCATCTTCATGCGCATGCTCCGGGAGGAAGCGACAGAATTTGTATCGCATCGATGAAAAGCGTCGACGACTACGTATGAGCATCAACGCAGAGGTCACCTGCAAGGATTCATACCAGCTTCTAGGGCCAATTGCTCTTCGCCCACCTACCACGCAAGGTATTATCTTCCCAGCAGCATTCTGCACACCACACTGAAAGGCCACAGTCGACGCATGGAAGGAGGTTCGACTAGATAGGCCGCAACGAGGGCAGTGCATGGGTCAGAGGGAAAGGGGAAGACGCATGAGGCTGCAGAATTCAAGAACGCAAAGACGCGCTGCACGTGGTACAACCTGCCATACGTACAAACAACCCAAACAGCGTGAGTAGCGTCTCTTTTTTTCGGTCGTTCAGCTGGTCGAACGTTCACCTGATTCATCCGTTCGATACGGCAAACACGCCTTTTACAAGAAAACAAAAGGAAATCCCGCTCACGCAACCAACAGCAATGTCGTTTCGAGCGGTGGATTGGGCGCACGCAACACCCTCTTCTCGCATTCTGGCGAAGCGCGACCGTACTGATCGCAAGGCTGGGATCTCTCACACGCACTGATCGCACTGTTCTCTCTCCCTCCCTCCCTCTCTATGACGGCTAGATTAACAGGCTCTGTTCTACCCGGCGGCGACTCAGCCTTTCTCCTTATCCTGACGAGATATGGGATCCAACTTTGCTGTCATCTTGTACCGACGGCAACGGCTCTCTGGTTCTATCCACCACAGGCCATGCTATCTCCCAACCGACGTCTATCTACGTTATGTTTTTAATTTCCGCTACGTTTCTATCTGCCCTTACGAACCGACGCCTCATGCTCTATAGGTGAACAATCCGTAAACGGCGTGTGGGATTTTTGGAACAAGGGCATGTATGCTACATACCCCTCTCGGCTCGATCATTGATCAAATCCGTTGCGCAGCTCTTCCTCCTATCCGGCTTTCTAGATATACATCCAGACTACCCAACCATTACGCAAGACACCGTAACACAAGGATCCTAGAGACGTGTGTATACCTTTACTCGTAGGGCCATGTACCGTAAGTGCCACATTCCGAAGGCTGCACCGTCGCGTCTCACTGTATGCATGTCCCCAATCCGTCTCCCTTGGCGTGCTTTTCTATGACCGGAAAGTTGACCCCGAACCTGCGGGCCTACGTAAGTAACCGCGTGAAAACCTGTCGGAGAAATCAGCAAGTACCTCCAAGTTGCCTCTTTCTGTGTGGTTGGATACGAGCTAATTGCGGAGTATGTCGACTTGGTTCGCAGCAAGCAGTTTTTCTAATCGCCAAAGACGGCACGCAGGTACAGAGTTGGACGTCGGAACTCTGGGCAACCTGCGGTCAAAGGTGGATCTCACGCGAAGCTCTCAATGTCTTTAGGGAAAGTAACCTGGCAGCCAATTGTGCGTATTCCTGAATAACGCACGCCTCTGGTTCCTCTTCTAGCCCGGGATGGGCGTTGTTTTACTTACCATCTGCCCCCTCTCTTTTCTGTCACTCTCGGTTCACGCCCACGCCAACTCTTGTTTGTCAGCACGTAGATGCGGTCCAACGAATAAAGCTGCAGTTGGTCGAGATAACGACAGTCGCACACGTCAGGGAGATCAACGCCGGAGCCTACTCCTTCACGTCCCCACGCCCCATCCGTCTCGACACAACGGTCCAAGTTGGGCCTCACCGCCCTGGGCTGCCGCGTGCAGATAGCTGGAGAGCGAGGAGGATGCGGTTGTTGACCAGGTTCTCCAATTTCATTGGGCAAGGCAAGAGGTTTGTGGTTCGGCTTACCATGTGCGACGTGAGCAGGTATGCCCTTGCTAGTGACTTACTTTGTTCTGTCCCGGGTGGGAGACCAAGCTGAACTCCAGAAAAAACATAACGTGCTGAAGAACAAGACTTGTTGTGCAGGTACTATGGCGAGCGTTGCCGCGCAATGACACACGAAGCATGGGTAGAGTCGAACTGACACTCGGTTTGTTCCCCCGCAAGACCAGACCGCTATGATCGTGAATATCCTTCCAATAAGCCTGTCTTCTGATGTGTAGAAACAGTATACAGACCGTCAAGCATAGACTCGGTATCTGATCCTATCGACTCGGACAGGGTCTGAAGGATTGAACTACATCACGTGCTAGTCTTCATGCCATGGCTTTGGGCCATGTTCTTTCCCGAGTAAACAACGAACCACAAACCATTCCTGTAATCTCCTCCGCCGAGGGATTCTACTGCGTGAGCACAAGGGTTCAAGCACAGCGTGCGAGGCTGATTGCTTTGCATCCCTTCGTGCTCGGGTCCAAGACCGTTTCTTTCGGACACTTCGCAGCATACAAGGAAAAGATTTTGAATGTCGTATCTTATCGCGAGGCACTGACATTACAAATGCGAATGCTGGTATCCGTAAAAGGTATTTCTAGAAAGCCAGCGGGATCTATATGTCATTTGACAATGAATTGGGAATTTGAAGTGAGATGACGGACACCCACAAACCATTCAAAGTGTTCCATGCAAACGATTGACAAGATCTCTCACAGGCTTGAGCTGCGACGACTGACGATCCATAACAGGCAACCTTCTTCTCCGTTGTTTTCGCACTTTTTTTTATTTAAAAGCTAGGACCGGCTCCGGTAACAACTTGTGTGCGGTACCGATACTGGACACCAACTTGAGCGGTCAATTGTACGTACGGATGATGTAGAAGATGTGTGTGACAGTTAAATACCCGTCTACCCGTCGTTTGTCGACACGTAACGGCGACGGTGTCAGACACAGGTGGCTTCAAGATACAAGCTGCCGACGTCTGCAGAGGCCACCGTATGCCAAGAGCGATCTACGCCGCTGCTCGGGTGGGTCATCGATATGCAGGCTATGGACGTGGTTGCGGTGGCGACATGAGAGCGTCACGAGCTATCGCAATAGATCAAAGTGCAGATACGCTACTAAGATGCCATCTGCGATCCAATGCAGACGCCCATCGGTCCGATGAAATCTCTAGTCCGGCTGCCGTTGGCCCTGGTTGCACAACTCGAGCACATCCCACAACAACATCGGCTCACGGCAGCCACACATCCATGCCAGAAAAAACCTACATCGACGGCGGAGACGACGCGGGGCAGGAATTAATAACGGCAAAGTCGAGCGACGGGAACGCGCGAGATTGGGAATGTCCGTGTGCCTCGCATCGCCCATATGTTTCTTCCAAGGGGAAGTTGCAAAAGTGGGTCAGTCCAGCATTTTATATATTAAATCCGACATGATGCGACGCTTTCGCAGCTTTTTTTATTTATTTATTGGCACAGGCTTCCCCATTCGTTCCAGATCTCCATGATTTTCGGACACTCGCGTCGGAGTGGCCATAGCTGATCCGTCCTAGTCCCAATCAATCTTCGCTCTCTTCAAATATACAACTAGCTCCTCTCTGCATTCCAACCACCGACCCTCCTCTTCTCCCCTCCCTTCCCCCTCATGTACACCTCTCCCCCACCAAGAATACGCGTCGCAATCTGGTAAGCTTTTCCTCCCCAACCCACACACAGCCTCTGCTCACTCTCACCAGCGGAGCAGGCGTCGCCGGCCTCACCCTCGCCGTCCTCCTCTCCCGCTCCCCACACATCTCCGTCGACATCTATGAAGCCGCTTCCGAGCTCAAAGAACTCGGGGCCGGGATCGGCATGTGGCCCAGGACATGGAAGATCATCAAAAAGCTTGGCCTCCACGAGGCACTAGGGCAGAAGGCGATCGTTCCTGCAGAGGGTATCCCGAGTGAGTTGGTGTCCCTTTGTGCTCCCACCTGGTTCCAATGCGGTCTGTGGGCAGGACGGAGGAGCTCTGTGTGCGCAGAGTCTGTGATGAACAGTCGAACGGACGGGTTGAGGAGAAAACCCTTGCACTCTCAAGACGAGCGCAGTGGTTGGAAAACATCACGTCCATGCACTATGCAACAGTCCGACTTGAACTAACGGCTTCCAACAGAAGTAGCATTTCACTTCAGACGAGGTGATCTACCCCAGGGCCATACCTTCCAAACGCTCGTCACCCCAGGTAAGCCATGTTTGCTCCTCACTCTGCCTGAGATTTTTGGAAAACCTGACTCGACATACCACAGGAGGCCTCATCAGCATCCACCGTCCCGATTTTCAAGCCGTCCTCCTCGACGTCCTCGGTGATCATTGTCGAACATGGACTGGAAAACGTCTCGTGTCTTACACCACCGACTCCTCTTCCTCTGCGTCATCCTCGAGGATACAGCTTCAATTTGCAGACGGGACTACGGCGGGGTGTGATTTTCTGGTCGGGTGCGACGGGGTAAAGTCGGTCGTGCGTGCGGGGATGGTGAGAGAGGCCGCGCGGGAATTAAGGGAGAAAGGTATGTGTGGGGCATGTGCGACTACATCTTGGAACTCACTGTCAATTTCTTTTTGGTGCGGGTGGAACAGCCGCGGCATCTTCGCCGGACGAACGCAGCGCGCTGATGCAGGAGGCTGACGAGGTGTTGAGCGGTGCAGAGGCGTTGTGGAGTGGGACGTTTGCGTATCGGGCGGCGATCAGGGCGGATGAGGTGCAGAAACGATGGAGGGGTCATCGCGTGTTGGGCACGCCGCACGTGGTGAGCTTCTTTTCTTTTTTGGCATGATTCCGTGTATTGAATGGTCGACCTTGTGGCTTTCGTCGGTACAGTATCTCGGAAAGAACACTGTGCGTGTTTTACATACCTGCTCTCGCGGTATACGAACAACTCATATGTTATATTTAGCAAATGACAATATACCCTATGGCAAGAGGGACACTCGTCAACTTGGCCGCCTTTCGCGCGCGCTACGAGCTCGAGAACAGCGTGCTGGAGACCGGGCCCATGGTGAGCAACGTGTCAAAGGAGCAGTTTAAGAGAGACTTTGAGGAGTGGGAGGATGAGGTCCAGGTGTTGATTGATGTGCGTGTCGTTCCTCCCCGGGCCCGAATCGAGCTTTTTGGTTTTTGCGGACAAGGGGGTTGACAGAGCTGATCCTTACTTTTTCTGTAGTGTTTAGAAACGACGAGCAGATGGGCGGTTCACGTTGTCAAGCCGTTGTCGTCATTTGTGTCCAGCGCAGGTAACGTCGCGGTCTTGGGAGACGCTGTGAGTTGCACTCGCTTTTTTGTTTGTTTGTGGTACTCGTACCGACTAACGTTGCGTGTCTCGTAGGCACACGCTATGATGCCGTACCAGGGTTCAGGCGCAGGACAAGCCATCGAGGTAAGCACGACCCACTATTTGTTTCTAATCAACTTCCTCAATTCTCACAGGACGCATACATTCTCGGCATCCTTCTCACCCACCCCCTCTGCACCACCCCACACCACCTCCCCCGTGTCGCTCAAGTTTACGACGCCGTCCGTCGGCCTGTCGCTCAACACGTCGCTTCTGTCTCCCGGGACGCCGGCCTGCTCTACACGCTCAACTATCCCGGTCTGACGTTTGGTGGTGGTGAGGAAAAGGAAATGGAGGGGGAGAAATTGGAGGAGGTTTATGCGAGGATACGAATGAATTGGGAGTGGGCGTGGGATACGAGTGTGGACGGGGATGTGGAGAGGGCGGTGAGGATGTTTGAGGGGGGAGGGATTTAGATGGTGAGCGAGGTGGATTATTGTTCTTGGTTTTTATTTTTCTATTTTTGGTTTGTTTTGGATGTTTGTGTTAGATGGGTGCTACTATAGGTCTGTTTGAAACCTATTACACCTTCATACCCTCTTGCCTTGTATATGCATGCGGAGATCGTATGATTCTGCGGGTTTTTCTGCGGGGGTACCTATCGTTTGTAAGCCTCAATGGCTGTTGAGCACGGTTTGTTTTTCTGAACGCGAAGGCTCCTCCCCTTCCATTTGAGAGCTGGGATGCGCTTTGAGCTCACACGACGAACTTCCGACAGAAAGTGTCGTTCCTGGGACCATACACTCGTCCTTGGATAGACAGATAGACAGTCCAGTCAGGTTAGTGGGACTTGTCTATACCCTTGTTAGGTACATTTATTCCTTTGAATGCGAGCTCAGATTGATAGCCTTACTTTAGTATTTTTGTTTTTACGTGACCCAGTTGGCTTTCAGGGGGTAAGGTGCGTTGAAGGGGATTTGGGCAGGGGGGGGGGGGGGGGAGAATTAAGATGTATACCGTATTGGTTCAACAACCAGCAAAGGAGAAGAATAAAACAAAAGGTGGGATGGACATGCACCGATTGTATTTCGGGTACTTGTGAGCAGGTGGCGAGGAGGGGTGGTGGACACGTGGGAGAGAGAGAGAGAGAGTTTCTTTGAGTAACGGACGGAGCCCAAGAGGAGATATATTCAGTCAAGTTGTACGGAGGAGGAATAGTAGAGAAACACACGTCGTTCGAATTGATGTTTTACGATGGCTAATCAGCTTTTGGATGACTCGTAAAAATTTTCATAGTAGGGAGATGCCTCTGAGACGGTTTGTCAACGACGTTGCTTTATAACACTGCCAATACCCAAAGTCAACTGGCTACTGAATCCTTATTACGATCCTGTCTTTTGTTGAGTATTCCAACGTAGAGGAGCAACAGTAACAGGCCGTTCAGGGGAGTGAGGGAGCCGGTGTCAAATCACAGCTTCTTTTTCTTCACTTCCTCCCCTGGTATAATGGTGTGTGTGTGTACGTTGTCGTAGAGACCACCAAAGTTGAATTGCCCTTTTAGGTAAGGAAGGTAGTCGTTTCACAAAATCTTGCCGGGTCTGGACCGAAGAGAAACGTTTATGCCGGACGACACAAACCGTTTTTCCACCATTAAAGCCAAGTGTGCAAAGAGCAGCGATGGAGAACGTCGATCATCATCGTTTGGCAAGGCTCGGAAGAGTTCGTCGGAAGTTTTCGCAATCCGTCACAGAAAGGCACTCTGGATCAGGATCAAATGTGGTTGAGAGAGGAACAAAATCAATAATGACGGACGTAACCGCTTCGGAAGCAGTACGGGATAAATAATAATAATTTGTCCAATCCGACGCCGTTTCCGGCTTTCACCATGACCTGCATACTAGTAGTACAGCGCCGAATCGTACATGAGCTCCCACTGATGAAGAGCCACAGTAACGACAGGCCTCGACAAGTGAGAGACATTTCGCAGGGCTTACATCTGCAAGTCCGTCGAGTGCCTTTCGATGGGCAGGAGAATAGAAAGAACTCTTTAACAAGCAATTGGCACTCCGTCGTAAGGGCCGTGATGGTCGTGTTCAGTGCCCGCAAAGATATCTGGCACCTGGCCAACCACGCATTTGTGACTCGGGTTATCCTGTCCAGCGCATGCCATCCATTCGCCTGATAAAGACTCCACATGCACCTCGCCAGACGGATGGTGAAAGCCGACGGCGCGGCCAGGAAGGATCGGGATGTAATCGAGTCTGTTCGTGATGTGTGTGAGAGAGAGGGACGGGTGGGCATCCACGTAGTCTGCAAATGCCTGGTTTCCGACCTGAGTGTAGGGGAGATGGGTGAGATGGTGAAGCGAGTAGAGGAGAGGAGTGATTGCTTACCCTCGGAAGGCCGTACACGACGGCTTTGAACTTGGTAGATGGGGGGAGATGGAGGGGGAGAAAGACTGCATCGAGCAAGGCTATCGCTGCGCCTTGAGGACGAAGGTCTGATGTGAGCATACATTCATGACTTTCAGCAGAGGGAATCGAGGCACCTAGCGAGTGGCCGACGAGAGTGACATGTCTAGTCGAGAAAGCGAACATGGCGTTGCTCACGGCGTCCAAAACATCGAACGCCGTTCTAGATAAAACGTCACATAAGGAACAGTAGACTTATACGCAGAGCAATATATAGCGCACCTGGCGTGTGCATCGCGGAATCCATCATGAACTTTGATGGCTGGGCTGATATCGGGGAACAGCAAATGACTGAGCGGTTTCTTGGAGTATTCGAGATCCTCAACGAGAGGGATGCTATCGTCGGGGCGAAAGCAGTCAGTCCGAAGCGAATGTCAAGGAGTCAGTGCTGCAACATTACATCTTTTTTGTCTTGGTTCCCTGGTGTCCCACAACGACCGAATGGAGCAATGGGTCGTATCCGACATACCCTGTCAGATATCAGTCTAGGATAGAGAAAGGATATTCCAGGACAAAGACTCACAAAATTGTGTCATCCGACCGTCTCCTCCAGATGCTACTGGATGGAAAAAAGGATTTGGATCGCAATTCACACCACAAGACCAAGTCAGCGTTTCAGACGGTCTGCAGTACGCCGCGGCGGCATAATAAGTGTATGGCCTAAAAGCAGATACCTGCGACCTAGAAAGCGCGGTGACTGCATGTCGCTGCGTCATTGGAAGAGCGACAACATCATTCAAACTTGCCAGGACCAAGGCAACGAGCGTAGAGATGAGAGAGTGACAGGGGTAAGCCATGACTGGAATGTGACCAAGGATTAGGCCACTGCAAATCCAAGCGTCGGGCCACGCCGCGGAGGCCAACCGTACGGCGCGCTGGGGTGTGGCAGGGAGAAGAAGGGCGGGAGGAGAAGGGCGGGAGGGGGCAGCGGGAGGAGGGGTTGCTGTAGGATATCGAACGCGGACGTGAGAGTTGTAAGTAAGGGTCACCCACGCGAGTCTACATATACTTACATAAAACAATAACGTATCAGATTGTGTATGCACGAATGATTAGCTTGAAACTCGAATCGAAACTTCGTCGTAGCTGAAGCAGCCATGCTACTCCCAAGCGAATTCGATGAAGAGCGCGGAGTATATCGTCGCGGCGACGAGGCAAGGGAATGTGGCGATTGGACGGATAGTTGTTCAATGAAACGCGAGTTTATTGCATGGGATTAGGCCCCGGAATGCCCACCAAGAGGTTCGATCCTAAAATCCGGGAAAATGGCCATTTATGTCCTCCGGTTTTTGTGTGGTTTATGGCCGGCGCTAGATCGGGTTGACCAAATTTTCGCTCGGGATATATGCTCCAAAAAATTGCAGAAAATCGTAAAATAATCTTAAACACCGGGAAACCCACTATAATATCGCTATCTACCTTTCCTCTTAGCCTCATTCTCAGCATCGTCGCCCGAGTCATCCTCTCGCATTTAGCGCCAGCCTGCACCTACGGATCAATATCGGACGCCGGCGCCGTGGCCAAGGTCGGTGTGATTAGCATTTATTTTTCGTGACCGTGTCGACGGGGCGTGTCAAAGCGAGATTGTATCGCTGATTATCGGACATCAGATCTATGGACAATGTAGATTAGATATGTAGATAGATAAGCACAGATAGTACATAGCATGTGATTCCACCATCCTTATGGTCACACACGATGCAATACTTACACCATATGGCATCGTGTTCCAGTAGTTTCCATGACTGAATAACAGAAGTACCATGAGGCTTCTGCATGACTCATATTTCATATACCAAATGTATTGAGCTTACTAAAGGCTCAGTCAGCACCATTCAGTTATGTAGGATGCTCAGTCATCGCTTACATTCTCTATTCAGTAGTATTAGCAAGCAGGACTGTGCATTACCAATCATTACTCATAGGATTACCAATCCTTACCAATCCTTACTCATATGACATTACTGTAGCATTAGTAATCTAGTTACAGACATGTATATATACAGCTCCTAGAGAGCAGATGTCGCGGAGCGACTGCTGATAGACTGATAAACCCTAAACAAGGGTGAAGTAGATGTGAGGGGGAAGAGGAAGGGGATCTCCAACGACGACAGCAAGGTCAAAGTCGATGATAAGCAGGCAAGCAGGCACAGAGGCCGGATACTGGCAGTGCAAATGACGAAGTTTAATAGCATGCTTATACTAGGTTACATTGAGTAACTCACCTGGCAGTGCAAATGACGAAGAGGTCAAGATGCAGAACCAGGGAGGGTAAGGGGTACTATATATACTGTGTCTGGGTGGTCTGTGCACCAGTTCCCACACTAGGGACTGGAGTAACTATGGGACTGGAGTAACAATAGAACAATAAGGAACCCGGGTAACTGTCAAGGACCTGAGTAACTGTCAAGGACCTGAGTAACTGTCAAGGACCTGAGTAACTGTCAAGGACCAGGGTACGTAGAACAATAGAGCTAGAACAATACAACAATAGAACAATAGGATAAGAACAATAGAACAATAGGACCTGGGGGAATCCCTGGGGAATCCCCATCAATGGAAGAGGAACAATAGAACAATAGCCTAGGTTGATCTGGAACCGCTCCAGACTGAGTCTAGGGTTTGGGTCTGGACTATTGATAAATAAGGCAGGATGTCACGTGACCCAGGTTAGGGTTAGGTCCGGTAACACTCCTAGCCGGAAAATAAGCGCTCTAGATAGGCGCCTAAGGCTATAAACTTGTGACAATATTGGAAAAATCCGGTCTCTGTTGGACTATCCATGTCAGCAGAGAAATAACAAGACACTTACTCCCAGAGTTAGTTGACTCTCCTAGTCATCCCCTACACTCGTAACTTTCAAACAGGGCGCGAGCTTCGTACGATCTGCTGTGAGGTGACAAGGAGCGATGGTGATAACCGGCTCATGCTGACCCTGATATATGTCCTTGGGCGACTCGGACCTTCCTCCCATCCGGCCACCATGTCCTTGTCAAAAATTGGTCCTTGCCGAGAATTTTGGCCTTTATGTATTAGAAAAGTATGAGCAGTGGTGCATGACACTGAGCCTTAGGTGAAGGTGGTGGTCAGACAAAGAGATGGGGATCAAAAGCGGTAGTCATGCATTGATCAGAGTAAGTCTTATATACGGTAACTACTGGCGCTAAGCGTGCAATCAATGCGGAGTCTCAACTGAGTCTCAGTATATTCAAACACTCCACTTCAAGCATGAACATGAAGTAGTTCATTGAAATGCTTGAGTTTTTCAAGAGGCAGTGCTTTAGTAAGAGTATCAGCTCGTTCATCGGTAGAAGGTATGTGGTGTACAGTTATGTACCCTTTAGTTACACGATCGCTGATGAAGTTCTTGCAAATGTTGAAGTGTTTAGTATGCTGAGAATGTTGTTCCTCAGGTGAACGAACAATTGCAATAGTAGACGCACTGTCAGTGTACATCTTGACAGGTTCCATAGTATAGTTCAGTATTTCATCAATGAGGCTTTTCAAGTAGATCGCCTCAGTAGACGCATGAGCAAGTGCGTACAGTTTGGCTTCAGTGACTGATAAAGTTACTAGTGAACCACGCTTACTTGACCAAGAGATAAGCGAGTCTTTGTATGTGAAGGTGTAGCCCATTATTGGTTTATTGCTGTACGTAGTCATACCATCAGAGTCGGCATAACCTACTAGTGAAGTAGAAGTAGTGTTGGCTTGGTTTCCTAGGACAAGCCAGTAGTCACACGTTCCCTTAAGATAAAGGTAACACTGTTTAGCTGCAGCAAAGTGTTCCTTAGCAGGGTCAGATAGATAACGTGCCAGTTGACCAGTGCAGTAAGCAACATCTGGTCTGGTACAGTCGGCGACATAGTGTAAGCCACCAACTAGAGACATGTAGTTTTTGATATTGCCAGCGTCCTGATGCAGTTCTGTCGAGGCACAGGGGGCTAAGTTGTGCTTGTGTATCATGGGTGTACGGTGAGAGTGTTCATGGTCAAAGTTATATCGCTTAAGGATATTTTGAATATAATCCTTTTGACAAAGTTTGATAGTGCCTGAGGTTTTATTGTAGGATATTTCTATGCCAAGCATCCAGTGGATAGAACCACCGTTAGTCACTTTGACATGTTGCCTCAGGGCAATCTTAAATTGTTCAGCAACAACAGAAGTGATAGTGCAAAGAGTGATGTCGTCAACATGAACAGCGAGGAGTAGTATGAGTTTGTTTCCTCGGTAGAGATAGAAGACAGCGTTATCATAGTCAGAACACTTTAGTCCAAGTTGGAAGAGTATGTTGCATAGTACTTTATACCAACGACAACCGGCTTGTTTAAGGCCGTAGATAGTTTTCTGAAGTTTCAGTACCCAGCCAGTAGGCAGGTTAGGCAGTAAGTCACCAGGTGGTGGACAAAGGTATAGATCTTCGTCTTCGTTAATGTTACCGTAGAGATATGCACACTTTATATCAAGTTGAGTGATCTTGAAGCGTAGTGAAGCCGCAAGAGTAAGTATGAAGCATATAGAACTCATGCGAGCAACTGGTGCAAACGAGTTGTTTGAGTAGTAGTCAATACCGTCATGTTGGGAGTATCCTTGTGCAACAAGTCTAGATTTCAGTTTAGTGACTTTGCCGTGTTCATACTTGGTTTTATAAACAAAGCAAGAGCCAGTGATGTTTGTGTTAGCAGGTGGGATACATTATTCCCAAGATCCAAGTTGTTCAAGCGTATCAACCTCAGTCTTCATAGACTTGAGCCAGTCATCCTTGAGAGGATGTTTGAGTACGTCTTGATAAGTAACTGGATCACCAATGTCTTTGGCATAGTAAGCATAAACTCAGTTAAGTAAAATGCAATATTAGTTTCAGTTTCATTGTAGTCTCAACCTCTAGCTTTGCAAGAAGGCTTAGCAATTTTAGTAGAGCGCCTAGGACCAGTAGGGTCCGGTTTGTCAATGTCCATAGGTTCAACATGAGGATTTTCCTCAAGTTCAAGTTGTTTTTCAATTGTGGGTTTCTTGATATTTGATTCTTTCTCCCCTTCAATTTGTATTGTATAGTCAACAAATTGCAAGTTTTGTTCAACGCCTATGTGTGTCCCGAAGTAAATGTAGTTGCCTTTAGAGTGCTCAGCAAAACCTATCCAAACAGCTTGTTTGCCCTTAGGCGCAAGTTTATCGGTACGGTATTTGTCATAGACGATGAGACACTGAGTCACGCTTCAAACTAAGAACAACCTTAAAGACAACACAACCAACCACAAAGTGGCAATAGAAGTGTAAAGGTGTGGAAGCGCGGAAGTGTTAAAGTGTGCGAGGTGGTCTTAGAGTCCTAGTTTTACCTGTGCTAAAAGAGCGACAAGGTTTTTGTGATAAAGTTTATATGAAGGGAGTTAGACGGGCAACTACCACGCGTATTGCGGGTAACAGGGCAAGTCGGCGCGGTGAAAGCGAAAGAGTTATAGCGCGGCTCAAAGAGAACGCGCGGGAGATGTCGCGACTTGTAGGAAAACGGCGCGCAGAGAAACGCAGAAGATAAACGCAGGCGCAATATGAATCTCGAACACAAAACGCGGTCGCTGGTGAAGATGAAGTAGTCGCTGTAAAACGCGGGCGCAGTGAAAGTGAACGCAGTAAGCTCGACGCAGTGAAGGTGAAACGCAACGCAGTAACGCAGTAAAATAACGCAGTTAAAAGCAAACACAGTATAACGAAGCCAAAAGGATACGTAAGAGAAAGATAAACTGATGGAGCGCGAGTCACAGCGGAAGGCTATGTGAGATCACAGTCAATTGGACTCGACAGACTGCGCGCGGGGGCGGTAGTGTAGAACAACACCTCCCGAGCGGCGATGTGTATTGCAGGCAAATGCGTGGCCAACGACGACGTTGGTAGAGCTGGTAAGATTGAACTGCACTAGTTTGCACTCGTGATCCTCGCCTTCAAAGTCTGGAGATAGCCAGCAATCTGGGTGCGGCGCGCGCGGGCGATCGCAG
>JABYQR010000059.1:0-167760 GCA_022592445.1 Cytidiella melzeri | reverse complement strand
CCTTCTGCAGAACAATTACTGCAAGAACTCCTCCTTGGTCAGCAACAGCTGACACAAGCCATCACAGCGCTGATTCAGAATCAGCAACCGGTCAACAACTGATCAAGGGAAATGGTTGTGGAAAAACCTGCCAGTTTCAAAGGCAATGCTAGCAGCGATGCACATCGCTTTTTAGCTGCCGTTTCCATGTACGCACAGTTTAACGAGAAGCTGTCTCCGTAGAACACTCAAGGCGGTC
Source organism: Cytidiella melzeri (assembly GCA_022592445.1). Classification (NCBI taxonomy): domain Eukaryota; kingdom Fungi; phylum Basidiomycota; class Agaricomycetes; order Polyporales; family Irpicaceae; genus Cytidiella; species Cytidiella melzeri. Next base: position 167,522 of record JABYQR010000059.1, on the reverse strand, counting down.
AGACTTGGTTGGACCACCTCTGGATTTCATCGGCCCTGTCATTCATGACAGAAGATGCAGCAGTTTGGGCTACACCCCACATAGATCTGATTGCTAGTCATCAGGCAGCCTTCAACGGTGACTGCGACAACTTCAGAACAGCGTTTAAAGCACGGTTTGAACCGGTCAATGAAATGGTAGATGCTAAAGCCAAGCTCAGGGAGCTATGGCAAGGCAAGAAAACGGTTCCGGAGTACACAGCTCGATTCAGGGAGATTATGGACAGGACCAGCTACTTGACACAAGACCTTTGCGATCGGTATTACAAACACCTGAGTACTACCATCAAGGATGAACTGGTTCACACCGCAAGGCCTCACGTCACTCTCGTAGATCTGATCAATGTTGCTACTGACATTTGACAATTGTCTTCGTGTTCAAGCTCAAGAGAAAGCTTGTGAACAAGGTCAAAACCACACCGGTCTCCACCTTATCCCCAGCTCCCTTCGTCCAAGCACCTTGTGACTCCAATGCCACGGAAATTGATGCTACCAAAGTGGGGCCCAACAGAAAAACACACACCAACTTCATGAAGGCCATGAATGGCAGATGTTACGGATGCGGATCAAAGGATCACCAAAAGAAGGACGGAAAACACAATTGTGAACTGTGCGGACATTGTGGTGGCAACCATCAGACGCAAGTTTGCCAAAGTCGTTTCCTTGGGTACCCACCCAGGCAACAGAAGGTGGCTGTTAGTGCCCTCTTTGATCCATCCACTCCGGCTCCCTCGTTGTTCTCATCCGCGAGGCCCCTGCTTAATCCCCCCGCCGCCTCCGCTGCCAGCTCTTCAAGTCCATTTGACTACAATGCCATCATGAAGCAGATGTCATTGCTCACAGACCAAGTCAAGCAGCTGGGTAATCAAAGGGATTTTTAGAAAGGACTCCTGGTGAAACCACACCCTCGAGTCCCTCCAGAAAGACCTACATAGAAGAAATGGAGGACATTGATAATTCCCCCACGGACACAGTTTTTAGCACGCCTGTAGTAAATACCCGCCCCGCTCAGCAACCCGATTCACAGCCTGTAGTTTCATTTAACAACATGTATAACTACTTTGAAACCTTGTCATCCTGCATAGTACCAGAGATAGACCCGCTTAGCATGCACTTCCAAGTTCCTATCACGCTCAAAGGAGTACTTAGAGAACAAGGCATGAAAGCCATGATCAACTCAGGAGCCACCGCTTTATTCCTGAGTCAAGACTTCGTCAATCGGCACCGAGTACGTACGGTCCCCTTAGAAAGACAGATCCCACTCCGTAACATCAATGGGACTCTAAATCAAGGAGGACGTATCACACACAGAGCAGAGCTCAAACTACAAATTGGGACTATCAAAGAAAATGCAACCTTTTTGGTCACAGACATCGGACCAGAAGATTGCATTCTAGGCCTACCCTGGCTTCGCAAAAAAGCAAACCACAAGATCAATTGGGCTACCGAAGACATGGAACTGGAAGCCGAAGAAGACTTCGAACCCTTCCAGTCTATCACAGCCAATTGGAAGCAGAGGCGAGCCTGGCTCAGAGCCGGTATCATTCAGGACACCAAGGAAGAGCTTTGGTCCTGTGCTAGCTTTACGTACTCCACAGACATCGCTGCTAAAGCCCATCAATCTAAAGAACAACAGATGTTCAAACAGATGGTTCCAGAAGAATACCGCAGGCACCAGAAAGTCTTCTCTGAAGAAGCATCACAGCGCCTTCCAGAGCACCAACCCTGGGATCACACAATTGATCTGACAGAGAACTTAAAGATGTTCAGATCCAAGGTCTACCCCATGTCTCCGAATGAACAAGCGGAGCTGGACAAGTTTATTGAGGAAAACCTAGCGAAAGGATATATTGTCACATCCAAGTTGCCCATGGCCTCACTAGTATTCTTTGTCAAGAAGAAGGATGGCAAGCTTTGGCTTGTTCATTATCAACGGTTGAATGACATCACAATCAAAAACCGCTACCCACTCCCCTTGGTATTAGACATTACCAATTGACTTCGTCAAGCCAAAATATTCACTAAGTTTGACGTACGATGGGATTACCATAACATTCGGATCAAAGAAAATGATGAATGAAAGGGTGCATTTGTGACAAACCGAGGGCTGTGCGAGCCTAAGGTGATGTTGTTTGGCATGACCAATTCTCCAGCCACGTTTCAAGCAATGATGAACTCCATCTTTGCTGATCTCATTGTGGAAGGAAAGGTCTCTGTGTACCTGGATGACATCCTCATCTTCAGCTCAGACATCACGGAACATCAGAAACTTGTCCATGAGGTACTAGCAAGACTTGAACCCAATGACCTGTACCTTCGCCCCAAGAAATGCGAATTTGAACAGTCACAAGTCGAGTACTTAGGTCTAATCATCAGTAATGGAAAAATCTGCATGGACTCAGGCAGAGTAGAAGCCATAGCCAATTGGCCCGTACCACAGAATCTCCGTGATGTACGCGGCTTTATTGGATTTGCAAACTTCTATAGACATTTCATCAAGGATTTTGCACGGCACACTCATCCCCTCCACAACCTCACTAAGAAAGACCAGCCTTAGAAATGGGGAGAAGCACAGCAGACCGCTTTCCAGATGCTCAAAGATGTGTTCACTCAGGAAGCTATTCTGGTCACATGGGAGCCCGATTGCCCTACACGTATCAAAGTTGATGCGTCTGGCTTTGCAACTGGAGGAGTTCTACTGCAGAAACTAAAGGACAGACAATGGCACCCAGTAGCATTTTGGTCTCAGTCTATGGCCCAAGCGGAACGGAACTATGAGATCTATGATTGAGAAATGCTCGCTATCATCAGAGCTCTCGAAGATTGGCATCACTATCTGGAAGGATTACACCTGCGCCCTTCGAAATGCTCACAGATCATCAAAATCTGCAGTACTGGCGTACCGCTCAGGACCTGTCTAGACGACAAGCTCGGTGGTCCTTATACCTTAGCCGGTTTGATTTTGTGTTGACCCACAAACCCGGAAAGACCCTTACTCAAGGTGACCCGCTGTCCAGAATTAGAACCTTGGAAGTGTTAGATGCTTCAGACAACAAAGAACAAGTTGTGCTGAAACCTGAATACTTCCAAACCATAGCTGCCTCAAGTACTCTAGAAACAGACCCATTGGAAGCTTGAATCAGAGACATCAGCCTTTGAGAAGCAGAGGTTGTTCAGGGATTAGCCAAACTGAAGAAGGACGGACCCCGGAAGTTGACAGATGGTGGACTGGAGTGGGAAGAAGACAGCAGACTGGTGTACTACAAAGGAAAGCTGTATATTCCTAAAGATTGAGAAGTTCGAAAGGAGATTGTATGGCGATGCCACGATGTGTTACCAGCAGGACATCCTGGCAAACACGCGGCCCTGGCACTAGTAACACGGCACTATTGGTGGCCTCGCATGGCATCGTTTGTAGAACAATACGTCCTCGGATGTGACAAGTGTCAGCGGACCAAACCAGCACAGCACCCTGTTTCCCCAATACAGCCCATTGAAGTACCAGACAGACCTTGGCAGGTGGTTGGTGTAGACTTAGTCAGACCACTCCCACATAGTAAAGGGTTTGACATGATTGCCGTGTACACAGACTTGTACAGCAAGCAAACGCATGTAATCCCAACCCAGTCTACTGTCACAGCTGATGGTATAGCCGACCTTCACATCAAAGAAGTGTTCAGGCTCCACGGCATTCTCTGACAGTTTATATCCGATAAAGGACCCCAGTTTGCAGCTCGTGTCATGCAAGCGTTATACAAACGGCTAGACATCACTGGCGCCGTGAATACCGCCTACCACCCTCAGGCCAATGGTCAAACGGAAAGAACCAATCAAGAGGTAGAAAAGATTCTACAACTCTTTGTTGACCAACAACAAGATGATTGGGCAGAATACATCCCAGTGGCTGAATTCACCACCAACTCCCAGGTCAACTCATCTACTCAGCACTCTCCATTTGAAGTCATGTACGGGTATCTACCGGACTTTACCATCCCCATCAGTCGTCAAAGTTGCATGCCAAACCTGGACACACATCTAGAAAAGCTTAGACAGGTTCGGGCAGAAGCCGAAGCTGCCTCGCGTCTATCTGAGGAAAAGATGGCCAAAGCTTCTGGATACACCTGCAGAGCTACTCCAGTCTTCAAGGAAGGGGACCTCATGTGGTTGTCTTCCAAGAACGTCAAATTACATCAGCAGTCTGACAAGCTAGGGCCTAGACAGCTGGGTCCCTTCACAGTTCATCAGAAAACCAGTGAACATATGTATCGGATCAAACTCAAATCCGGATATTGTATTCACAACAACATCAACGTTGAACGGTTATCTCCGTATTGAGGAAACAAAGTAAACGGCCTCATACCAGAACCACCAGCACCGATCATAGTAGATGATCAACAAGTCTATGAAGTCGAGAACATCCTAGACAGTTGGATCTACCGGAAGCAAATGCAGTACCTAGTCAAATGGAAAGGCTATGGAGAAGGCAATGTAACATGGGAACCTGCAGTAAATCTGACCAATGCAAAAGAGAGCATTGCAGAGTTCCACGCCAGACATACCAATGCACCCCAGAAATTGCCCAAAGCACTCTTCGACTCCATTCCTTGGGAACCGTTGGAGAACATCACAGAAGCTATTGCATCTGACCTCGAGTGGGCAGATGGTCGAGTCCCTGGTCTTAGTTCATCAAGGCAATGAATTTTAGGAGGGGGTAATGACATGGATAGTCCAACAGAGACCGTATTTTTCCAACATTGTCACAAGTTTACAGCCTTAGGCGCCTATCTAGAGTGCTTATTTTCTGGCTAGGAGTGTTACCGGACCTAACCATAACCCGGGTCACATGACATCTTGCCTTATTTACCAATAGTCCAGATCCAAACCCTAGACTCAATCTGGAGCGGTTCCAGATCAACCTAGGCTATTGTTCTATTGTTCCACTTCCATTGTTAGGGATTCCCCCAGTTCTTATTGTCCTATTGTCTTTCGTCTATTGTCTTTTGTCTATTGTTAGGGATTCCCCAGGGATTCCCCCAGTTTCTATTGCTCTATTTTTCTATTGTTCTAGCTCTATTGTTCTACGTACCCTGGTCCCTTATTGTTCTATTGTTACTCCAGCCCCACAGTTACTCCAGTCCCTAATGTGGGAACTTGTGCACAGACCACACAGCCACAGTATATATAGTAGCCCTTACCCTCCCTAGCTCTGCATCTTGACCTCTCTGTCATTTGCACTGCTAGGTGAGTTACTGCATGTAACTTAGTATCATACCCTATTAACTCTGTCATTTGCACTGCTAGTATCCGGCCTCAGTGCTTGCTTGCCTGCTCACCATTGACTTTGACCTCGTTGTCGTTGTTGGAGATCTACCCCCTTCCTATCTACTTCACTCCCTTTTTAGGGTTATCAGCATAACAGCAGTCGCTCCACGACAGTCTGTCCTCTCTAGGCTCTGACCCCCACTCTACCATGGCTATCTACCATCACCTAGTACAGTTCAATATGACCTTAATCAAGGTAGCATACATAAAACTATGTAGACACATCTGGACATATGTGTTCTTTTGTACTATAAAGAGGTTTGCTTGCAGAAACCATAGTCAGCAAGCTATAAGAGATATACTGCTTGAGGTAGCTTGGCACCCAAGTATTTGGCCAATTTTATACATTGTACAGTGAATCACTTATTGTTGTGTTGGGAAATCAGCCAGAATCAGCAATGTGCTGATGGGGTGTTCAGAGTGCACTCTGATTAATAGTCTGATTAAGAAGAATGATCACAAGAAAATCACCACTTAATCAGACCTTGAATCACTGATAATCAACCTACTCTGAACTCCCCATGTCTGTAGATTGCTGCACATCAACCTGACCAGAATTTGACATCATTTTCCAGCAGGAGTGGAGTTTGAATCTGAGTCCGGATGACTTTTTGCAGTAGACTGGCCATAACTTGCTCATTTGCACCTCTGAGGTATCGCTCATGCAGAGAATTGAGGTTATTCAAGAGTACAAAAGTGAGGGTAGTGGTGGTTGAAGAATGAAAGAGGCAATAGGGTCGTTCAAAGTTGGCGCAGCGCCGCCACTCGCAGTTCGCAGCTCCGGCTATTGAGCCGGTCCGAGGGGCGCTTGTCGCATTAGGTAGTCACAAAGATGTAACACCATCCAGCTTTTTTATTACTTAAATCTCGCATTTCTTGATGTGGTTCATAACTATAAAATGGAATGATTGATTTTTATGTATTCTGAAGGCTGATCTATGTAAGCTACTTGGGCACAAGCAAAAAAATCCCACAACAATGCCAAGCACATTTGTGACAGACTGTGACTGCTTACATCACCTTCCTCTTTGGGGTGATAGACGCCGGAGCTGCGAACTGCGAGCGGCGGCGCTGCGCCAACTTTGAACGACCCTAATGCCAAACCCGCCAGAACTCGACGTCTCACGTAGACGAGGGACGATGACGCAAGAGAGGTGTGACAGGCGGTCACACGCTCCTTCCTAATTTGGCAGACTCTCCACTCCATTGGCCAGAAATCCCAAACTCGGAACATTCTGCACTTTTTGCCGCTACTGTAAGTTCAGAGCTCTTCTGGAACTATTCGGAGCAAACGTCTACAGGCTTCATCACGATCTCGAACAGGCTGTTGCTTTTTGAGCAGAAAATAAATTGCAACGTAAAGGAGTGGACACGGATTTCTTGACCAACCCGAGAAAAAAGTGATACGTGGGGCTACACGTACAGCAGTGCGAAGAATAAATAAAGATGGTAGCTACTAGTGTCACACAACGAGAAGCAATGACTCGGAAGTCGAAGGTTTCACTACCCTCGCCATGCGTTGAGGAGAAAGAGATCGCAGAGACTGGCCCATTCGAAAACCATAATACGCGTGTGACAGTACAACAGCACCTGGGCGGTGATTAGGCGGTTGTCGTAGTGTCGCAGGTACGAGGAGATCGGCATGTACAAGGGCCAGTGAAAGCGTAATTGTCGCTCTGCAGCACTCGGAAGCGTGCCAGAAAATCGAGGGATTCTAGTGCTAGCATAGGGATGTCGGAACCAGGTGGGCCGTCTGGGGAGACCGGTAGCGCAAGTCTTGGCAACAGTGAATAGGCCCCAAACAACGAGGGCAATGAATTAGAACAGGAATTGTGCGCGGACTGTTTGTCAATGAACCACATGTCCGCGGAGGTGTGACCATAGGTCGCACTATTGAGTAGTTTTATGCGGAGTACTGAAGCCGGTTGAACGGTATCGGTACCTTGTGTTTTGCCACGAGTAGTCCCGCGGTGATTTGATTGTCCCCCCAAGTCTCCCAGAGTAAAAGGTTTGGGTAGTCGAATCGCTGAAGTCGCTAGTAGGCCAGAGCCCGAGGCGCGACAAGTCAGACGAAGACCCTTCAGATCCATTCGAGGAAGGTGGGCTTGATTCACCGGCAGTATGTGTTCGTGTGTGTTGTCAACGCCGAGTCTCGTTAAACTGTGAGCTCGGCGCAAATCCCAGAGTAAAGTATTTGGTAGTCGAGCACTGAAATCGCTAGTAGGCCGAAGCCCGAGGCGCGACAAGGCAGGCTGACACTTTTCAGATACAGTCAAGGACCGCGAGACTTATTTTCATTGTTGGTGAAGTGTTCGCCAAAGATGCTGCTCATGCACTGGGTATCGGAGCCGATCCTAGCGTGCAGTCGTCGGTGGTGGTATCGCTGAAGTCGCTTATAGGCCGGAGCCCGATGCGCGACAAATCAGACGTGAGACTCTTTACATCGACCGATGTGCGTGTGTATATTGTTGAAGTCGAGTCTCGGAAACTCGGTAGAGACCCCAGAGTTGTTGATAGTGGTAGTCACAGCGCTGTAGTCGCTAGTAGGCTGGAGCCCGAGGCGCGTCAAAGCAGGCGGCGACTGTCCAGGAGCGCGAGACTTGAATTATCAATGAGATAAGCTTGTAAGGTCCCAGAGCCAATCCTGGAGTGACGGTATCGGGTAGTCATATCGCTGAAGTCGCTAATAGGCCAGAGCCCGAGGTGCGACAATTCAGACGGAGACTCTTCAGATCCATTCGAAAAAGGTATGCTGCATGCACCAGCACACGTGTTTGCGTCTGTTGTTGGAGCCAAGCGTCGCAAACCCTGTACAGACTCCAGAGCAAAGTCGTTGCCAGTGGTGGTCCCAGTGCTGATGTCGCTAGTAGGCCGGAGCCCGAGGCGCGACAATGCGGGCTGAGACTCTTCGGATCCATTCGTAGGTGTACTGTTGTTCACCGCCATTTCTTTTCGTACCAGTGGTCGAAGCTGACCCTTGTTCAAAACCGTGGTCCCGACACATATTCCAAAACAAAATCGTCGGGAGCTGTATCCCTGTCGTCGCTAGTAGGCCGGAGCCCGAGACGCGACGAATGAGGCAACAACTCTTGAGATTCAGTCGAGGGAGGAAAAGCTTTGTCCACTGGTAGCACATTGTCGAGTTGGTCGTGAAAGCCCAGAACAAAATCATCCGTAGTCGTAGTACTGAAGTCGCTAGTAGGCTGGAGCCCGAGGCGCGACAAGTCAGAAGGAGACCCTTCAGATCCAGTTGAGGGAGGTAAGGTATGATTGACTAGTAGCGCATGTTTGTGTCCATTGTGTAAGCCAGCTCTTGTTCGAACCTGTGGTATCGGCGCAGATCCCAGAACAAAATCGTCGGTAGCCAAATTGCTGAAGTCACTAGTAGGCCGGAGCCCGAGGCGCAACGAATCAGACGGCGACTCCTCCGATCCAGATCCAGTCAAAGACGGTGAGATATCTTCCACAAAAGCGTGCTCGTGTCCATTGTCGGGGCCTGCTCTAATTCTACCTCTTCGCCTTGGCGAAGATCCCAGAATAAACTCGTCCGAAGTCAGATCGATGAATTCACTAGTAGGCGTGAGCCCGAGGCGTGACAAGTCAAACGGTTCTGAGTCTTCATCAAGTATAGTGGGGGATGGTGCGGGGTTGTAGAAGTATTCATTTGAGCCAGGAGGGGGACAAAGAGGTAGCAGTTGGACGGAAGCGTTGGAGCGAAGTTGATCGGAATAGGAGCACAGGGGACGAGAGGAGGATCACGAGTGGCATATGAAGACATCCCGAGTTCGTAGAGAGCAGCAGTCGATGCTGTTGAGACGAGAGACGGGCCGTCGTAGTAATAGTCGTCGTCGACGTCGAACTCGTCGGGCAAGGCTATGATTGGTATCTCCATATCGTAGGCCATGTCGTCATCGCACTGAGGGTCGATAAAAACTACAGAGTCGGTCGAAGAGCCATAGTTGCTGGCGCTATCAACGTCACTGCAGGCGTAGCAAAGAGAACCAGAGAAAGCTGCCGAAGTCGGTAAAGAGCCATAGAACTCGCCGAGAGCCTCATCAGTTAGACCAATAGAGTGACTAGAGACAAGCGAGGATCCATTGTGGATAGGAGGCGTACGCATTGAAAAGTCGTCAGAGTCCGAGTCAGAGTCGACTGTTGGACTGAGCGTCGGGGTATTGACCGAGTCCGACTCGTCGAAACTCGCAAACTCCTCTTCTTCTAGATGCGTGGAGAGATCGACATCCATCTGTGGCTGAATGATCGTAACGTGGGCTGACAGTTGCCGGAAAGCAAAGCTGGCAAGGGCGCTGTCGTCTCCCCGACCAAAGTCACCGTAGAGGTTCATTGAGCTCGAAATTGAAGCGGAAGACGTAGACCAGATGGTACTGCAGCTGCCTTCCAAATCAGAGAATAGTCTTGTCATCCTCTCGTCAGCCTCTGCAGCCGTCTCGGTGGCAATTCCGTCTAGATGAGCCTCCGAACGGTCGTCGTCGTCGTCGTCGTCGTCGTCTTCGTCCTCCGGCTCAACAGTGTTCCGCGATATCTCCGACTCGTCCTGAATAGCCTTACAGTACATTTAGTGAGATCTCAACCCGACTTGGGGGTAGACGTACCTCTTGGGATTTGTCAGCCTCCTCCTCGATGGAAGGCTCCTTCTGCTCAGCAGCCGGTACCTCCTCGACGACCGTCAAAGTACATGGTAGGGGCAAAACCACAGGCCTCGGTGCTTGTGGATCAAGATGTGTCGGCAACACCAGTTTGTGATGTTGAGCTCTCTCGATGGATGCCGTGATGCACTTCTTCGCCTTTGGAGCAATCCATCCGATGATGAACACAGCCAGAAGAAGACCCACGAGGCCACAGATAGAGAGTAAGACCCAGTGGACCCAGGGTGGGGTTGCCTGTACAGGCATGTCGAGTAGGTTGGCGGTGGTGGGTACGGGGGCCATTGCGAAAGCGTCGAAAGCGTCGAAAGCAAAGGAAAGAAGGGATTGATAGACGGGGTGGTGATGGAATGAGGAAGAGGGACAAGGGACTCCTCTCACCCGTCCGGCGACGCATTTATACCTGAGCTTGGAGGCTGACTGTGCCAGCCACTGAGTCGACGTGAGATGTCAGCGTGAGACGGTTGACGCCCAACGAGCACGTGAACAGTCTGAATCGGTTGAGCGAAGTAACATAAACGATACACAGGATTGCGCACCAACTTGAACTTGGAGTCCTAGTGGCGAGCACATACCCGCGCCGACTACACTGAGGAACTGGCCGGATTTGGATAGGACGTCGGGTTTAAAGAACTATCTATGCTATTGGTAACGACGAGATGTTGTCCTTGTCGCATTGACTCTTCCCAATCCACGCCTGCGTCGGTGAGGTGTAGGTCGGATTCACGTTGCACGGAGAACAGTGAGACAGTCTTTCAGTCTCCCACGCCACAACCTCAGCGCTTGCGTGTGACCATGGGTAGTAGCGCTACATTAACGCACTCGTTGCTGAACCTGTCAAGGTCGTGAACCAGTCGGGTGACCGGATTGGGCAACAGAGTCGGGAAGGAGTCGGGAGACGGAAAGGGGTCCTCAGCGACGATCAAGGGACCCAGTACTTATATTCGAGCGCAACTACTGTATTCAGTACGAAGTCTTGCCCTCGTACCTCCATCTCACGGTCACGTCGAACCTCGTATCTGACAGAACCAAGCAGAACCAAGTTGTGGATCTACTGCTTGGGACGCAGGCGATTTACTGACATACTACTATCCTGCGACAACTCACGAATGTCGAGATCAAGGCACGCCTACAGGTACACATCAAAGGGTCAATATCCAGAAAGCACGCGCGCATTGACAACAACAAATAATATCAATACTTTGCGAACCTAACAACGAACAATACACCTGCCAGGAGACCCAAAAAAAAACGCCCTTCAACAGTTCTAACACGTGTACATGCATGAGTTACAACAGGCGGTCGGAACGCGACGGAAGATGGCGACGTCGAGCTGAAGTGAACATGTCGGGGATGTGAGAAGGGTCAGCAGAAGATGAAGGAGTGGACTGGATACAAGGAGAGACTGTGAGAGTAGGAGTTTAGGCGGTGAGGCGACCGGAGATGTAGCAAACCAGGGGTATCTGAGACACGGTCGATGGGAAGGCGGTGGCTGCAACAGGGGGGGAGGAAACGCGACGAGCTGGGGAGGTGACAATCTCTCTCTGTGAGCCACGGTTCTTTAAAGGAGAACCGCAAAGGAGGCGAGGCCGCAAGCGACAATGGTACCAAAGACACCGGAGGAGCCGAGGACAGGCAGAGCACCGCTATTAGCTGGCGGAGGGGTTTGGCTCGTGGTGTTGCCCGAGCTAGTAGGAGATGGGGCACCAGTTGACGATCCACTAGCAGACAAGGACGAGGTAGAACTGTTTCCTGAAGTGGAAACGTTGGCGGGTGCAGCTATACGACAAGTCATGTCAGGCAACGGGAACGAAGGCGATAGCACAAATACGTACTGCCTGGGGTCATTACAGCAAAGTCCGGGCTCGTAGCAAAGATCTGGGAGTGGTTTGACGGGCTGACAAACTGAACTTCATAGCCAGATCCAACTTTCAAGGTGACGTTCGTTATCGTGATGGTCTTCGAAGACATGCAAGTCAGTATTTGAACACGGCTCAACAGCTAGCTCAATACCTCGGCCGAAGTGTTGACAAACTGAGCGATGGAGAATGGTCCGTTGAGAGTAGTGTTGTCGGCGTTGGTGACAACTATGTCAACAGGGGAGGGGTCACCGGTCGTAAACTGCCACGAAATGGTGTTGCTAGTGTTCTGCACCCTATTAAACCGTGAGTTCAGCTTGCTTAACAGCTCCGACACAGACGTGATGAACTCACCAGTAGGCCTGGGAGCTAGGGCCAGTGATGGATAGGGTACCTATGAAAGGGCAGGTATGAGCAGAAGTTGCGTGGAGTCTCAGCAAACCGTACCAAAAACGGCGGAGGGTAAGAGAGCGAGGATGGCAAGAGCGAAGCGCATCGTGGTAGAAGGGAGCGAGAGGGTCGGCAGCGGCGTCGTCGAGTTGAGCAGCGAGGAGGATGAATGGAAGATTGAACGCTGGGAAAAAGGTAACATTTAAAGAGACCTGACATTCCCACGATCATCCATCAGTCGTTTATCCGTAATAGGAAGGCCAGGTATTGGACAAAGGACAAATCTTTCTCACGCATTGCTTTTAACACTTACGGGCCTTGTTGGTGGTAATTCAAGCTCTTTCAATCATAGAACGCTTGCTTTCCGTAATAGCTGGCTCCCCACCCCATGCTTTTTCTCTAAAAACTACTCTACTGTACTGTAATATCAAAGCCATACCAGCTCACTGTAGCTATTATAGGCGGCAAAACGTCCATAAGCATCACACAGCGAAGCTTACTATGGCTCCCCTAGAGCCAGTACTCTCAACGCTTGATTTCAAGTTTGACTCTGGGGTAACCTGGGCTGCGTGAACGTACTGTGGCAATGGTCAACTTGGGGGTTGATCGATGACAAGCTCGATATGCGCACCTTTACTCGGAGACGACTGCTTGGTAGAGAACAACGTGTCCATTATCTGCCCGAAGACACTCAAGTGCCTCCAACAGAGCGTTTGAAGGCCAATGATTGAGAAGCCATGGCAGCAAATAGTACCTCCGAGCACCTCGAGGGACCATCACGATGCGGTGAACAAAGGAGGCCTATGTTCTACAGAAGAACTGGAACATCCTCGAGGCTCCGTCCCATGCGCGAAAGCACCATCGTATGACGCCAAGAACTTGCCTAACCCGACGCGCCATGGGTCGACAGTGACACGCTAGCGTGCACCCCTTGCAGCCTTGTGCATCTCCTTGCATCCATTGCAAAAGTCTCACGATGCAACGTGAATCAGCCTTGATGCGTCTACGCAGAGGAGAGAGCTGGAAAATAAAATACATCCGTGCTAGGTGATCACCGAGCATGAAAACGAGATGAAGAAGGTACAATACTTACTTTGTACATGACACGACATGCGTGCCCCAAGCAATACACATCCCAAGAATACGGATCGAGGCGTTCCAGTCCTTCAGGCTTTCGAACTTGGCCATTAATCGGAAGAATAATGGCAGGCTGATGACCTGGCCCCTGATCAAATACGAGGGCTTGCTCGAAATCGATTATGTACCACTTGCCAAGAATGATTTGTGAGTCAAAGTGAGGTCGGCCGGGTGGCGCGCGAAGAACATTTCCAAACGCAAAATCCTATGTAAGTGTCAAAGTTTTGCTTTAGCTTTTGCGCTCATGGGCATATCTGGGCTTGACGTACCAGATGCGCAACTTTGCGACGATGGAGCTCCTCCAGTCCCTGTGCAACTTGCTCAGCGAAGTTATCTCGTGCAAACGTCAGAACGTATAAACCTCTGCGATTTGGTAGAAGCTGTCGAACAACTCGACATACGTTCCACTCTCATTTCCGCAATGCGAATGCCCAACAAAAGACATGAGAAGAAGGCAAGGTGAGTTGTCACTGGAACGGATGACTTCGCAAGGGACAGTGTGATTTGGAGAAGCGAGGTTGTGTTGTAGTAGCTCAATGATGGCTGCTTCATCGCAGTCGTAGTTCACGAATTTGACAACATGTACCACATCGTCAAATGGACTGGTACTCCAAACATTCATTCGATGCTACCATCAAATTCAGTGCCGCAAGAGTCAACTAAGAGAAGCAATCCAAACCGACCGAAAATTGACCACCTTGCGGGTGAAGCTTGATGTTTCGCTTGAGGAGCTCTGGATGGTTTACTAGCCATTGAGGAGGTAGAGGTGTACTGATTTGGGTCATAGTCACGGCGAGAAACGACGTTCAAGTCAATCCCTGGTACGAGACTGCCAACTCACGAGTCTCACGTTCAAGTTGTACAGGATTTCATTGCGAGAAGTTAACAGCGCTAGCCGCACAACCACCTTCTCAGTCTCTCACGCCACAAAATCAGCGCTCCTTTCAAATAATGGACGAGAGATAGTAAACAGAGCTTATTGTATATGACAAAAAAGATATATGGACCCACAGCAAGGTCTCTGAACCTGCTAGGCTGTAACATATACATCAATACTATGTAAGAAGTCAAGATAGTCATTGTCAACATTCCATTCCATCGCAAAAGGTCCAACCCCACGGAGGACCAAGAATAACCTCCCACATGCGCAGTCTGAGAACGATCTACAGCAGCAGCCACGAGAGGAGCGATAGCATCGCGATCCCAGCGGCCAGCCCTCGTGGTGACATCGTTACATCCGCCCCGCTGCCCTGAGCATCGCCGCTGCCGCCAGACGAGTTCGAGCTCGAACCAGAGCCAGAGCTAGAGCCGGTACCGCTGGAAGAATTGCTTGAGGAGCTTAAGCTGGACCCGTCGGCGTTGACAAGCACAGAGCTGTTTACACCGAAGGCCTTGATGTAGTTGAACTCAAAGTAGCCGGTAGAGAGGGCAGAGGATCCGTTGTTTATGACGTTGGTGACGTACTACGAAGGGCGGAGCAGCGGTGTTAGGTCCTTCTCGAGTGAGCGTCAACGAAAACGGACGTACGCATGTGTTCGGGTCAGTAGCGTTACCACCGCACGTCGACGCGTAAATCGAGGGGACGCCAGCCCTGTGCTGCGGATTAGCGGACGACAGCATAACGTGAGCACAGAGAATCTCACCAGTCACCACAGAGGGTAATATCAATGATAAGTTGTTGAGGAGCGAAGAACTCCGCGATGTTGCAGGACGAAGCCGGGTAAGCTGCTGATGGGTTACCCCACGTCGAGATGTCAAGGGAATCCGTCGCCGTGGTGAGCGATGCGGGCACGTTCGGACGCTGAAATCAGGTTAGAATATACCCCCTACGCTCAAAAAACATGCTTTACACTCCAGAACCAAATGCTAAAGCGCGACTGTGAGCCATATATACGCGACTGAGGAATGAAGTGGACGTACAAGATACCAGAGACGTCAAACTGCGTTGCCCAAACTCCTCCACCGGCAGAGGCAAACGCTTGGCCGTAGCTATTGGGCTGACTCTCAACCTGCGAAGCGGGTGTCAAAGTGAGATCATGAGAGGATAATCCGTACTCACGACAGTGCAGCCACTTGAGGTGGTCGAATTACAATCCGTGATCGACGGTTGATTTATTGCAGTGGTTCCGGTAGCAGCACTACATCCTTGGACAGTATGCAAAGCCATCTGATTTGCGGTGACCTGGTTAATACCCTCGACAATGTCGATTTCCCCTCCTTGAGGCCATAGTTTGGCAGAAGTCCAGATGCCCGGCCATACCTGCCGTCATAGAAGGGTGAGCTACGAGTAGAACGTGTAGTCACAGGCCCATTGCTTACGGAACAGCCAAACGGTAGGTGGACGAGGTCAAACACCCAGATGGAACCGGTGGCGAAGTATTCCTTGGTGCTGATTCGGACCTATAGGGCGGTGAGTCGAGGTAGACGGGCAGACCAAACGCGACCAACAGAATTGCGCTTATCCTCATAGATGACATTAGAGGTGTTGTCGACCTTGATGATGGCGTGGCCGTCGGGGTTCACATACGCAAGGTTGGTCGCCTGAGACTGATTTACGTAGGTCACATCACCTGCGAGACGGTTATGGCGAGCCGCAGAGCACCTAGGCAGGGTCAACGTACCGTTCGTTAGATTGTCAAAGTTCCCGTAAAAGTCCCAGTCATCAAAGAAGCCGTTTCCGGAGTAGTTTTTGAGTAGTGTAAAGTTAGCAGCTAGGGCGAGCTGGCTGAGCGAAACGAGTGTAAGGGTAGAAAGAATGGTTTTCATCCTGTGCGTTGTTGGGTATCTGTGGTGGGTGAGCTGAGACCAGAGAAACGTTCTGGGAGGTAGAGTCGCACCTGGCGGTGGTAAGTACTACAGTAAATTGGATACAGCCAAATTCCCCCTGGTGGCGTCGAGGCGTCTAATATGCTTGGATTGATCTTGCTTGGAGTCACTCTCCGATGTTCGTGGTTTGTGCAGTCCTGTCAACTCGTACAAGATGGTCGTCGTGAAGAATTCGTAGGAGGAAAGAAGGAAAAACAGGGTCGGATATATGTACGTACTACAGTAAGCGTCAACTTACACGAGGCAGCGACTGCGGTGCTGATTTTGAGCCGTGCCCCCTCGGCATCATCATTGCCAACAGCGTAAACGCAGACATTAGGGTCGTTCAAAGTTGGCGCAGCGCCGCCGCTCGCAGTTCGCAGCTCCGGCTATTGAGCCGGTCCGAGGGGCGCTTGTCGCATTAGGTAGTCACGAAGATGTAACACCGTCCAGCTTTTTTATTACTTAAATCTTGCATTTCTTGATGTGGTTCATAACTATAAAATGGAATGATTGATTTTTATGTATTCTGAAGGCTGATCTATGTAAGCTACTTGGGCACAAGCAAAAAAATCCCACAACAATGCCAAGCACATTTGTGACAGACTGTGACTGCTTACATCACCTTCCTCTTTGGGGTGATAGACGCCGGAGCTGCGAACTGCGAGCGGCGGCGCTGCGCCAACTTTGAACGACCCTAATGTGAAGACGGACCCTACAACGCGCAGCAGACAATGAGGCCGATGACAGTTACAAGACTATTATTGGCCGCCTCATGCCGTCATACGACTCGAAGTGCAACCCATACATGTCGCGACTTTCACACCCTCGCGTCTTCGTGGCGGCTCGGACACGTCCCTCTGGGGCATTCTGCAGGGCAGATTATGGCAGCATATGACATAAGCTGCCGGAAGCGATCTGTGGTGTGTCGTATCAGTCTCCAGCGGCACTGACACGACATTCAAGGCGAGCTTGATTGCCCATGCAGCTGCGTATGCCGAATATTCCTAGTGGTGGCGCACATGTATCCTGCATGCTTCATGTTGGAGTGACCGTGTCGTCTTCCATTCTCTGTGGTCCAGAAAGAACAAACTCACTCTTTTGTGGATGGGTGTCTTCTAGCCAAAGACGGAAGGATCATCTTCCACAAAAGAGTATCACGTATTTACGGTGCGTTGTGGATAGCTCATCGCTGACCAAATTGACAATGGCAAGTGAATTACGCGGCCACTGGCTAGCTCAGACAGCTCTGGAATCATGAGCTTGGGATGAGATGGAGTGCAGAAGAGTGCAGACAGCATTATGTTTTGCACGTTCCGTGTCATGGAGACTCAGACTATGTAGGTGTACTCTGTCTCGTCAATCAAAACCTGTTATTCCTCCTCATCACTTTGTCGATTGCTGCTGATCAGCTTCGGTAAGACGAGTATAACAGAGAATATTAATTCTTCTCTACTTTGCTCTACCCTTACCTTTTCCACTTTCCACCCCCTTCTCCTTCAACTCCATCTCCTGCTTATGTCAAATTATGATCAGGTACATGTACAGCAATTTACAAACATTTTCTTACAACATGTGAGAAAGATGGGCAAGAAACAGAATGTTTTCTCCCCTTCTGGTGGACGTGGCACAGTTTTTCCCGTCTGTCAACCACACCATAGCTACTGGTGTTTTCTGACAACAGGGCTTCAATTCCAAAGTTTGCAACTTCCTTGAAGACTACTTCAGAGGTTGCATGACTACGTTTTGCTTCTGTCACAGATTTTCAATGTTTCTACAAGACTTGCCTTACCAGGTAACAGTATTATTGGGAATATTTAAGCGCTTGTTAAGCGCTTATCCAGCGTCTATTTAGGCGCTTATCCAGCGCTTATCTGGTGCTTATTCTCAGTGCCTATCAATTGATGCGCTGATGCGCTCCTTTCCTTATCTGTATATCACATGACAGAACTCTCTGGAACATTGTGGAACATGCTGGAACTATGATGTCATAGTATAGAACATTCCATTAGATGATATCATAGTTCTTAGAACCTTCTGGAAAAGTCTAGCCTTGTCTTAGAACAAGCTAGAACAAGTCTAGCCTTGGAACTGGGTCATGGGGTCAGGTCATGGGGACAATTGCTATTGGTTGATTATTGAAGTGGCACCACTAGGGCATAGGGCATGCTTAGTAAGGTAGATTACTTTGCTTACTCATGAAGGTATTAGGGGTCTTAGGGTAGTACCTGGGGTCCTCCCCTTCATGTATATATAGAGGCACTTCTGAGGGCATATCCCCTCAGTCTTATCCACTCTGTTGATAAAGGACTATCTTGTCCTCTCCAGTACTTCGCTCACCACATTTCTTACTCTCTATATCTCTATCTCCCCCTCAAGATAACCACTTATCTGGTGAGTGTAACCTTAACTGTTACAGCTTCCAAGGGTTTGTGACTGACCCAAAGGATTGCTTAGTAGGAGCAGGGCAGGGTGCTGTCCTGTCTCTGCCTGTAACAACATTGTACCTTGCACCGGCACTGCATCATATTGTGTCTACAAACCAGGTTCTTGAGGTTGACCAAACCCTACAATTCTTTGTTGACAATGGCTGGATTCACGTATTTGGCCCTCTGATAGCAAAAGCACACCTTCACCAGCAATTTATAACCAATGCTAAATTGTTGGAACACACTTATATGAAGCTGACTGATGCCATGAAAATGGCAGGTTTGAAGTTTGAAGGGGATAAGACAAAACTTATCCAATTTAACATGGCACCAAGCCTTTGAGTCCAGAGAGATTTCTAGGCCCCAGTGTAAGTCTGCCTGGCCATAACAGGAGGGTAATTGTCATTACACCCAAGGACATTGTGCAGTACTTGGGTTTCTTCTTCACCCCCCGTTTAACGTGGAAAGAACACATAAGATGGTACACTAACAAAGCATGTAGTACTGTCAATGCAATGGTTACTTGATAATTTGCAGCGGGGATTCAATCCTTACCATAAGAGACAGTTATACATCTTTAATGTGCTCGCAGCCCTTCTCTACAATGCGCAACTGTGGTGGGACTCAGCTGGAAGTGATACAAATGGATTGAGAAGGAGCTTCAACTTGCTCAGTCGCAAGCTGCAAGGTGGATCACGGGTGGCCTCAAGACCAATCCAAATTGGTGCAATAAAAATGATGCCTGGGCTCATTCCCATCCAACACCAAGTAGACAAAGTCATGTTGAAAGCTGCTCTTAGAGTACGAACAGTGCATTGTGGTCATCCTCTCTGGGCTAACCTCCCGGTATAGTGGGAGACCAATGATGCAAATTGTTGCATGCCTTTCCCTTTAGGGGCACAATGGTATAAAGTGAATTTGCCTTTGGCACGTAATCATAAGATAGGGATGACTTCTGACAAAGCCTTGGATCCTGTCAATGTCGGAAACTGGCCTGGTAAACACATTTTAGATGGATTCCAGGACCAAATTAAGTTCTACTTGGACGCACCACATTAATCCTCCAACAATTTTGATCGTGGGTAGATGGGATTCTGGAATTCTGAATTGAGTTCACAAAGGACAACATACAGATTTATTCAGTATGGACTGACAGATTTCTTATCTGGGATGGCCCTGCAAAACAACACAAGTTAGGAGCAGCCTGGACCACACGGCAGATGAGTGCAACTCTTATTAGGAAACACACTCCTATGGGTAGTTCTGGCTTGTATAACGCTGAAATTTGTGCACTTGCTATGGGTATTAGCAATGCTGTCACAAACATTCCTGACAGTATCACTGAGATCCATCTTTTTGCTGACAACAAGTATGCATTACAATCCATCCTGAACCCAAGTATTGGCCAAGAGCAAATGATGTGTTTAGTAGTGTGCCAAAAGGTGCAAGAATTCTTGAGTTCAAACCCTGCATGCTACGTGGGGCTGCATTGTGTACCAAGTCACATTGGCCTCACACTCAACGAGGACATGGACAAATTTGCCAAAGAAGCTGTGGAAAAGCTGCAACCAAGGCTCACCTCGTGGAGTGTGGCATGTCAAGGCAGGGATGGACTCACTATTAAATGGTGGCACTGTCTCATGAGGAAATTTGATTACAAAAGCAAAAAAAAAACACAGTAAAGTTGTCAAAACATTTAGAGATCAAGGGAGTGATACCAGTGTCCAACCTTGTTGGGGCACAATTTGTGTTGTATAACATCAATAAGCCAGATAATACAGTGGGAGTGGCAGAATACACTGCTGCTACACCACTCATTTCTGGACACTTGCCTATTGGCAAGTTTCCTGAAATGTTTTACCTGGAGGGCCCTGCAGAATGTGCGTGTGGCACTGTGAAAACTCGAAAGCATTTGCTGGAGGAGTGTCTCCTGTGGTACCATTCTTGGAGACTACCTGACCTATACAACCAAGAGGAACTAGCAACTCTCACTGGTATGGACTCTGCAGATTTCCAAAACTGCACAAAGTCATTTGGACAAAACAAACTACTTGTGTTCCTGATTATGAACCCTACAGCAGGCACTTTTGAGGGGGGCTAATTTGAGGAAAACAAGGGCCTCAGGTTTAGCTGCAAAGTGTTTCAACTCCTACACTGTGAGTCAGGTGTGAGCTGAGACAATACTCATGAAAACTGTGTTTGGTGCCTATACTAAATGGAAACCAGTTGATTACAGCCCCCAAGCCCAATGGCAGTTCATCTGAGAGGTGTGGAAGTTGGCCTATGAGTGGACTATAAGATTGCTTGTATACAAAGGGGAAGCTTCTGAGAAGCAGAGGTGTGACTCAATATTGACGGTGAAGACACTAAACAAACGCATATTCCAGTAATGATCATCATGCCAAGGCGGAAGCTGAGGTTAAAGTTAGGTCAGAGGAAGACCAAGCAAAGTTTGTTGAAAGGATCCTAAAGATCCTAGCAGATGACTTGGAGTTTAAATCTCCATATTACAGCTGGTGGGGGCTGCAGAGGGAGCAGGAATACCTTGCTAACAGAAGACCTGTGGATGCACTGGATTTTGGAGAGGATGAGTATTGCCTTCCTGGGGCAAATTGTGACTCCACTTTGAGACACAATATTCATCATGAGGAATGTGACAAGGTTGACCCCTTGTGGCCGGAATCTACGTGGTGGCAAGTGAACCTCTGTCAGGCAGGATGCTGGATTTGGGGGAAGCTTGCAGACAAAGAATGGGGCACACTCTACCCTGCGTCTGGCAAAAAAACCCCTCAATAACAAAGAGTGGAAGGGATATCCAGTGCCATGACCTGGCACGTTGGTGAAATCATGTTTTGTAAACAGGGAGGGGTTATATTCTTCTTCTGCGTATTAGTGACAATGCGCTTAGATGGGGCTAAGCCATCAGGCCTAGGACATACCACATTCATTTGTCTGGAAAAACCCATCAGAAAGTAGCAGTGGAAGCGAGCACTTGCAGCTGCAGGCCACCACAGGGCCAGGGTTCTATGTCTCCCTTTATGTCTCTGCCAAGTGTAGATTGTGGCACTTGGGTGGTGCCTGAACACAACTGCCTCGCTGTCCGGTTCACACCACTTGTCCAAGGACTGTATAAAACAACCTGCACCCAGGGTGGGCGCTGGCAGCTGCTTCATGGTTACGGATTACGGTCTCACATGTGACTACATAACACATGGACATTTATATACCTAGAGAATATAAAAATCAGAAAAAAGGAATCTACAGACATTGCTGGCTCTCTGAATAGGGAATACAGGCAGCACACATGCCACAAGTATTGTTGGCTCTGGCAGGAATTACAAGTATGTACGTTCTTAGACAATGAAAACGTATAGTTGTATCAGCAGTAAGCGCTGCGTCAGATTGGATTACAAAGCTTTGCAGCCATTAGTTGCTCTCTTAGCAAGAGTCACAATCAGAACACAGCCCACGGCAGTTCAATGGGGACGTGGCAGTTCAGACATCAACAAAATGTGGTTGCATCAGCAGCAAGCACTGCATCTGATTGTTCCACAAAGTTGACAACCATCAGTTGCTCTCTATGCAGGAGTTATGATTTGAACACAGCCTGTGGCAATTTGAATGGGGACGAGGCAGTTCAGACATCAACAAGACACATGAAACATGTTCTGGGTGTTGTTCCAACGAGACACCCTCAAACCCTTCATTCTGGAAGCAAGCATTTTTCTTGGCATCAACAGTGAGCACTGCACAAGATTGATAATAAGATGGAGCTAATGGCTACCATTTGTGACTACCTTCATCAATGTATGGCTCCTTTTCCTGCAATCAAACTTACCAGTTGTAGTACAGACACTTTGTCCCAGACCAACTTGCTTATCAAAGGCGTCACCAAAAGCAAATGCCCTTACTACAGTCAATATTCTTGACCGGATTACTCGGCATGGTTCTTACCAGGAACAAAGTTGTCTAATGAGGCTTTTTTGGTAACAAATTCACTGGCTCAAGTAACTATCTCAGGCTATATCTATATGACTTGTTCAATTTGCTATCAGTAAAATAATCACTTGTAACCCTGCTTCTGCAGTTTATCCTCATTGTATCTAGATTAGTTAACATAGTTCAACATCATTACAAGGAAGACACATGTCAAACAACCTTAATCTCTACGCCCTACTCCACAAACTTGTTTTCATTCTGTACTCACACCGGTTGTCGCACTTCGAACAACACAGCACAGTCCTCCTCCTTTCCTGAATTACTGTGTTCTCCAGTGAAGACACACTGCCAACTTACTAAACATTACTCATTAAAGAGGCCATTCACAACAACATTACTTAGCTATCAGCAGCAAGTTTACTTACAAATCTGGCTCAAACAGTGATATTTCATGCAATCTTCAGTACTTGCCACTTCCTGGCCTTGCTCATGCTAGTATCTTGCAGTTCAAGCAGAATCTGCTTCAAGTAAGTGGGTATTTGTGCAAGGAGGGCTCACTATTACTGATAGACGTGCATGGCTGAAATGTTTCTACAAGACTTGCCTTACCAGGCAACAGTATTATTGGGAATATTTAAGCACTTATCAGGCGCTTATCCAGCGCTTATCTGGCATCTATTTAGGCGCTTATCCAGCGCTTATCTGGTGCTTATCTGGTGCTTATTCCAGCGCTTATTTCCAGTGCCTATCAATTAATGCGCTGATGCGCCTTCTGTCTCTGATGCGCTGATGCGCTCCTTTCCTTATCTGTGTATCACATGATAGAACTCTCTGGAACCTTGTGGAACATGCTGGAACTATGATGTCTTAGTATAGAACATTCCATTAGATGATGTCATAGTATAGAACCTTTTGGAAAAGTCTAGCCTTGGGACTGGGTCATGGGATCAGGTCATGGGGACATTTGCTATTGGTTGATTATTGAAGTGGCACCACTAGGGCATAGGGCATGCTTAGTAAGGTAGATTACTTCGCTTACTCATGTAGGTATTAGGGGTTTTAGGGTAGTACCTGGGGTCCTCCCCTTTATGTATATATAGAGGCACTCCTGAGGGCATATCCCCTCAGTCTAATCCACTCTGTTGATAAAGGACTACTCAGTACTCCCCAGTACTTTGCTCACCACATCTCTCACACTCGATCTCACTCTATCCCCTCAAGTTTAACAACTTATCTGGTGAGTAGTAACCTTACTGTTACACAACCACAGCAAGCTCTATGAAATCTCCTGTACATTTTGATAAAGTACTACATGTCCACTCATGGTTATCATATCCAGTGAGCGCAAGTGCTTCCTTTTGAGGCATGAGAAGCTTTGTGATGTGAGAAGCTCTCTGTAGTTCCAGAAGCCCTGGATCAAGCCAAAGCCAAGACCTGGCCTCCAGGCTTAAACAGCTTTTGGCATGGTTCATACATCGGAAAAGCCAGAGCTCCCCAGACTCGGGCCAAAGACGGGCTTTCAGGCTAAGCCTGGTCAAGTACATCACTACAAGCAAGGTGGTACAACACACCCCATACCAGACGTGTGTAACGGAGTGCAACATTCAATCTACAAAATCACAAACAAGTAGCTTGCAAAAATGCAGTCTTGTACAAACAACAGAGGAAGTGCTTCTTGACTGTCTAGAGTTGACTGGATGACCTGATCCTGGTGTAAGCAGCCCTTACCAGCTGCATGACCTACACTAGCTGGAGCTGTGAACAGAAGTGTTAGGAAACATTCCACTTATTCATCACAGGTTAATGTTCATACCAGAGCAGCAGCACTCATGAGACCATGCATCACAACTTGACATCTCGGTGACAACTGCCACTACTTATATCATGAGGATGGCTCACTGCAGCGCATACTACATGGTATGGACAGCTTGCTTGCAAGTACAATCTTTTCTGAGAGCAAACAAGTTCCATGCAACTAGCACCTGCGGAACACATGAACATGTAACTTTAACCTACAATTGAGAAACCTACACAAGCCACCAGTCCACAACCCATTGCTTCATGCAATGGGAGTGATGTGCGAGAAGGTCAGGACTAGGACCAGCTTTGGTACATAAGCCGCTGACACTGTTTTCTTTGGTTCACCTTGCGGCACACCTCTTCAGGGTTTCTGGCTCTGTCTATCACACCTTTGTAGTGCTGGTGTTAGGGCTGGCATGCTGGGCGTAACCCAGCTCATTATAAGAGTACTCCATGTCTGCTGCACTTGAACCTGGTTTATGGAAATTCATTTGGTCTCTTTGCACAATGGATGCTTCATTCTTCTGGCCATTTTGGTAGTTATGGTTTACTTGTTTCATGTTCTGTTGGTATCATGACTTGCACATAGTGTGTATCACAACAAGTCCTTTCTAGGCTAGCTAATACGTTGATGTGTTACTTGACTAGTTCTATTGCGTACATCCGACACAGTCCAACTAGGTGTTTTTTGTCTGCAACTCACATATAGTAATAGGATGGGTGCACATCAAACCACTTCCGCATTGCCTGCTTTTGCAGATCTGGATATATAAACCCAGACCATGTGTTTGTGATTTCAGCTCTGGATATTTTTCCTTCATAATCATATCCCTCAAAAGTCTATAAGCTCCTGCCTCTAGCTCCTTTAGAGCCTCTGACATGTTTCCAAATTTCAGGTCAACAGCTTGAAACTTCTCGTAGAAGCTAGATGGCTTATGATGCACCAAGTCTTCAAAATCTGGGTAGTAATTTCTGGATGTTGAGCAGGGGTCTATGCTGCAGTTTGAGACAGCAGACACAGTCACCATATGGAATGTGCAGGAAACAATGGTGGCACACAAAATAAGAGAGATTGAGGACTGCAGGATGGTGTAGGATGTCCAAGGGTGAGCTAGCCATAACTCAATTCAGTGACCCTAGGCAAGTACAAGATGCATGACAATTTACTTACCAACCAGTGCTCAAACAGCAAAGGCCTGAAGCAATTGAGGTGCGTGAAGGTTCAATCTATGTAGCTGTTAGATCAACTTGTACAACTTGAGACAGAGTAATTAGAGATTGATAACAACAGAGAAGATGATAACTGACAGACCCACAGAGATTGTAACAATGAAGGAAATGATGGTAGTGGTGAAGAGACCAGGAGAGTTGACAAGAAGCAAGCTCACACTAAGACAAGTGAGAGAAAAATTTTGACAACTACAGATTGAAGTGTTATATGAGTAAGGACCCCTGATACTAGGTCTGATCTTTAGCACTATTGTGGAATGAAATAGTACAGCTTTCTTGTTGTTCAAGTGCATTCCATCAGTGTCAGTTGAAACTGTACAGCAGGTCTCAGGGCTACGTGAGCAGGTTTTACCAGAGTGTTCTGGACATGAAACAAGATGGAAGCAAAGATGAAACAAAGTTGGAACCATATATGAAAAAAAAAACACATAATCATGACATGCTGACAAAAGAAAAAAAAGGTACATGTTTTAAGATCAACTGGTGTCATGTAAACACTCTGGTGAAACTACACACAAGGCTGGAGAATAGTCAAGGCTGTGCAGTCTGTCAGGATCACAACCAAACTGCAGTTGAGCAAGGGAGTGACAAAAAGGGAAGAACAACAAGCAACTTGCGTGTGTCATGGATGGCCTGACTAGCCCTTAATTTTTGCAATTTACCTCTTGTTTTTATCTATAAAACTCCGGGCTGCAGCTCAGCTGCAACCTTCTCTGCACAAACTCCTTTTGCACGTCTATTAAGCGCCCGTATCACGTGGCTTAGACACTCCACACGGTCACATTACTTGCTACTACGTCACACTGGCGTGTGACTTAGATTAAGTAAGCCCACATGGCTACAAGCACATGGCTCAGCCCATGGCTAGGGTTTGACGTCATAGATACCATTCACATGGACTCCTTTTGTTCTTCCCCTATTGTTCTCTTTATGGAAGGATGTTCTCACAGGTGTGGGAATGGAATACAATAGTTGGTCTCCTTTTAGATAGATTCTCTCACGAGTAGAGTTCTTGGCAAGGTCTAGACAATAGCTATTGTTCTCCTTTAGGTAGTTCTTTTGTTCTTCGTTCACACGGCTTCTTGCAAAGCCTGCCCTCAACATGGTCTGTGCGCAGGTCCCTGAAGTCTATATAAGCAGCTACATGTACGCTTCTAGCCCCCATCTCGACCTCTTGGTCTTTACTGGGCTAGATACCTGTATAAGGTTTATAGCTGGTGAGAGCATTGTGCTATACGCCTGCCACCACCTCGTCGTCGTCTTCCACTCCATGTCCCTAGTTGCTACGTCAAGCTCCGTCTCCGTGATAGCATGGACAATGACAACAGGAGTAAAGATAATGAAGAGGATGTAAAATTCAAAAATAAGGGATCAGCCAAGTGTGAAGGCTAAAGACCAGGGTATATAGGTACAGTAGAGGACCTAACACAAGGTGACATTACCTAAATACCTTCTGAGGTCCTTAGGGAACTACAAAACAGGTTTATATACATCTATGCAAGTACCTGGGTCTGTACTTCTAACACCTATTTCAGGAAAGTAAGGTGTGCTATTGCATGATATTGTACAATCTTCTAGCACCTTACATGGTCAAATGCCTGATTCTCAATACCACACTGGTAAAAAAGGTCTTAGGGTCTGGGTTTTGGTTTTTGTAGAGATGTATCTGCCAAGAAAGCAAAACCACATGCTGCACGTGCCCTTTCCTCAATAGTGTGCTCTTTGTGACACTTGACATGATATTTCACCCCGAACTTCACTGCCCTGCAGTTTATTGCATTGAATGCTGTGCTGTACTGTTCATGGCCGCTATCCCGGAGTTCTTGCCACTTTCTCTGGTAGACAGCTTGAATTGTAGATCTGGCACTGATACATCTTGAAATTCAGGACTTTATGCACAGGCACCAAGGTAAAATCATTTGAGTTGCGTGTACAAAGTGATGGTCACAGGCTGTGGCCAACATGTATCTCACAGCAGTAAATTCAAAAAATCCAGTGGTATTGGGCCTAGCTGTGCTGCAGCATTAGTAAACTATCTGCCTACTTGCTGTCATGTGGACACATGTACTTGGTCACATGCACAAGTCATGTGGCATTGATAAGATAAGATAAGAAAAAAGATCAAGAGACAGAAATGTATCAGGGTGCCCGCCCGCAACAAATTACTGTGAAGCACAATGACGGGGCAGATGATGTTCAATGGAAGGAATGTTGATACAAAGTGGATAGACTGAGATTTTAGCTCTGTGTCTAGCAGCTATATGCACATGATTGGGCTAACTACTTATGGACCAGTCCGATGTAGTGGTAGCAAATTGAAGAAGTGGAAGAATGAGACAGTAGACATGAGACAGTGCCAACAAGGCAACAATAGAAAGTGTAACAATAGACAATAGGGGTTGAACCAAAAAAATAGGAGATTTACAGGTCTCAACCATACTCTTATGTACTGCAAAATCTTGAACAAAGCCAATATTGTAGCAACTTGCTTATTTGTGTACGAACCACGTAGCCAAGCTGATTGCACACTGTTCTTACATATTTTGCATACACTGAAGGAGCTTGCTGCTCAATATTCAGCTTTGGCTGCCCTTGGTACAGAACTCATCTTTTCTATAACACTTCCTGTCAATTCATTCAGGCCTTCTTATTTGTTGAGGTCAGGTTGCTACACTGTTGGTTACTTCTGCTGGATACCATGACAAAGTGACAGGCTATGGCTACTTGAACATGATATTATTATGTCATTTACTCTATAGAGAAGTTTCTATGGTCTGGGACGTGGCTTAAGCTTTTGTGGTGGTGATATTTGTATATGTGGTGGTAATCTCTGTCTATCTGCATGGTAAAACCGATGGTTGCCAAACACAAATGGTTTTGAGGCTTTGACCTTCTTCACATTCCCTGTTTTTCTATCTTCACGATCAGGCCAAGAGTTGCCAGCTACAGGCAGTTTAGAGGCTGCGACTTTCTTCACTTCTCCTGATGAACCTTGATGATCCTTCCAAGATGTTTGTCCCCACGGCCAATCTGGGCCTAATATTGTCCCTAACCAATCTCTACGCTTCTCAAGGTCATCTGATAGACCATCTTGTGTTTGGTCAAAATCTAGTGATGGTTCAGCTTCTGGCATTGGGGTCCTGTGTTTTGTGAGATCATTGCAATGAAAGACATTGAGAAAGTCTGCATTTCGTCTCTCCAAGTTGTTGGCATTGCCATGGCGGTGTCCTGTACTGCCGCATGGGATGGCAAGCACAGTTACTGTATGGAATGTGCCGGCGGTGAGCAAAACAAGAGATGTGCACAATCGCATGGCAGTGTGGAATATTGAAGGGAAGTTTAGAAAGGGCTGGGAAAGACACTAAGATTGCTAGCTAGAAGAATGATATCAGTACAGTGACCTAAGGCAGGTGCAATACAGACAAAAATATACTTACCAACTCAAATAGAGCTCAAGAATGAAAAGACCTCAAGCAACAGAGGTTTGCGTAGGAGGGTACACACTAGCTGTGGAAAAAAAATCTTTTCATTGACTTGAGGTAGTTACAACATGGACAGAAATGTACTTACTGACCAGCACTGAAACAAAGTAAAGTTGTGGAGCAATGGAGGTGTGCTAAGGTATGAGCTGGCTGCGGGAGCATTTACCAAGTTCAATATGTTAGTACAGTGACACAAGGCAAGTTCAATGCAGACCATGATGTACTTACCAACCAGCACTGAAGCAATGGAAAGATGTGGAGCAATTGGGATAGAGGCCTGTTGAGGTGCTAGTAAAGGAGGCTTTATATATCTTGTGGCTCATGTGCAGTACTGATGCAACAAGCACTGCACACATGGCAGAGGGACATTTACATGCTCAGAGAATGTAGGGGCTGTAAATGTCTTTGATCATCCTCTGTGCCAAGAGTTTCAATGCATAGTTATCAAGTGATGTAGCACATGTTATGCTGTGTTGTCCCACTGAGTACATGTGAGTTATCAAATGATATTGACTGATGAAACATCTGCAGTGCCTCAGATTCTTGTTTCACAAGAAAGATTCCACCACTTAGCAACAACACACAGCCTGAGTGAGACAATAGATGGCAATGTGTAGTGTTGTTGACCTGTCTTCTGCTGCTCCCAAGGCTTTGTTGTAACACAGATGTACAATCATATCAAAATCTGATTTGATTTCAATCCTTGGTGGATGTATTGTTTGTGTGAAGGCTTCAAAGCATTGATAATCCATGGACAACAGTAAATGTATGTATACTCTTGAATATTCATTTGTTGATTATCTGTATCTATATGCATGCCTGGATGAGGTTCTATCACAAAATTGGTGAATTATTTATTTACCAGCTGCCAGTTCTGGTGTCACGGCCAGCCTTGTTTGGCATTATTTTGTTTCATTTTCCCTACTGTGTTTCACTCTTAGTTTCATCTTTTGTTCTCAACACATTTTGATCCTAGAAGATTTGATTGCATTATCCTGAGACACGCTGTGCATTTCCAATGGATGCTTATGGAAGGTGCTAGAGCATCAAGAAAGCTATACAGCTCTATCTTACAGTGGTGGTGGTACATACCTAGTACCAGGGGTCTTTACCAAAATGTATTAGTGGTAGCAGGGCCAGCATGTGGCAAATACAATTCCTGAACTTTTGAAGTTGTATCTACCTTTCAAACAATAAACTTAGTAGAGAGATCAAGTAGCAGATGTAAGTTGATTATCAGACTCACATTTATGAGTAGACCATTGTACTATTTGAAAGTAGATGATTTGGCTTTGTTCACATAGGCAATTGAGTAGGTCAACTTACCCATGCTAACACTGTCATGAGTAACTTCAATTAGCAATGACTTCTGGCATGCAGCCAGTACAATTCCTGAACTTACCGACATGTATCTACTGCTTCACCTATAAAACTTGGCAGAAAGATAATGTGGCAGATTTGATTGTGTCATCACATACTTCCTTTTTTGGGTGAATTGTTGTGCTATATTCAGTTCAATAATTTGGCTTTGTTCAAAGACATGTGGCATATGCATTGCATGACTACAAGAGTTGTGTGGAGACTTAACATATTTGTGACACAGAGACGGGGCTTGATGTGACAAGCAGGGACACAATGTGGAAGACAACAACAAGGTGGTGGCAGGTGTGTAGCACAATGCTCTCACCAACTCTAACCCTTATTCAGGTATTGTTTCCCAGTAAAGATCATGTTAGTATTGGTTCTACCTGCTGAAACACTAACAACTACCCTGGACACAAAAAGGGGTCAGGAACCAGCACGCCAGACCTCAAGGAGGCAATCACATGAACAAGTCAAGTGTGGGAAGTGTGTAAAATGTGCAAGTGGGTGATGTCACAGATTTTCAATGTTTCTACAAGACTTGCCTTACCAGGCAACGGTATTATTGGGAATATTTAAGCGCTTATCTGGCGCTTATCTGGTGCTTATTCTGGTGCTTATTTTCAGTGCCTATCAATTGATGTGCTGATGTGCCCACTGTCTCTGATGTGCTGATGCACTTCTTTCCTTATCTGTGTATCACATGATAGAACTCTCTGGAACCTTGTGGAACATGCTGGAACTATGATGTCATAGTGTAGAACATTCTAGTAGATGATGTCATAGTTCTAAGAACCTTCTGGAAAAGTCTAGCCTTGTCTTAGAACAAGCTAGAACAAGTCTAGCCTTGGGACTAGGTCATGGGGTCAGGTCATGGAGACAATTGCTATTGGTTGATTATTGAAGTGGCACCACTAGGGCATAGAGCATGCTTAGTAAGGTAGATTACTTTGCTTACTTATGTAGGTATTAGGGGTTGTAGGGTAGTACCTGGGGTCCTCCCCCATCATGTATATATAGGTTGATCAAGGACTACTTTGTACTCCACAGTACTCACTCTCACCAACACTCTATCTCTCTATCTCTCTATCTCCCCCTCAAGTTAAACACTTATCTGGTGAGTGTAACCTTAACTGTTACATTTGGATAAGACTGCCCCTACTTCCTCACGTCTCTGGACGTGCTGGAGGTTTTCTTCCCCTTTCTTCTAGGTCTTGTGCCTGTGCGTGGGCCCCTCTACAAATCCTCTAGAAATAGAGGTAGCCGGACCATAGGCTCTAAGTGGTAGTCATGTCTAGGCTTTGCCTTGATGTGCACAACTTGAATCACCCTCTTGCTCAATGCTTCTAGAGCTGATCAGAGCAGGGGTTGGCACTATGCCAACATGATGAAAGTGTGCCTCCCCACAGGCGATAGTGGAGTCTGGTGTCAGACGCTCGTTATAAGAGCTGGACAACAGGACTAGAAGCCCATGAGTGCCTAGGCACGAAGACGGGTAACTTGTTCTGGCCGGATTTGGGTCAGTGAAATACTGATCCGCCAACCATTTGCCGCAAGGGTGGAACCGTGACGGAGATCCTATTCACCACCAGACCTGGAAAGAGAGTCCAGGCTGACTCCGGCACTACCCCACGCACACACAGGACCTCTCCTTTATGGAGATTTGTTTTGCACATCACTGAGCTGTCAAGCTCATCACACATTGTCACACAGTCACCATGCCGCTTTCCCGCTACGTAGCTGTCAGGTCTGGTCGCAAGACCCCTAACTCCATCCCTGTCCGCAACAAAGTCACCAGACTTCAAGAACACCTTACAGTCTCCAAGGAGACTCTTGGCAAGTTCGAAGACGCTGGCAAGCCTCGCCGGCTCAAGTACCGCGACAACAAGCCCCTCATCAAGAGGATTGACCTTGAGGAGCAAGCTTGTACGACTATTGAGCACAAAGAGAACCAAGCTTGCATGAGCAAGGTCTCTAGTTTCATGTCCCAGCTTAGCCTTCTCGATCGTATTGAGAAGCAAGAGAAGAAGGAAGCTGAAAAGCTTTCTCCTCTCCAACGTATTGAGTAGTGCAATCGACGCGCTTACATTCCCACTCCCTCTCCACTCCCTGCCAACCTCCACTTCTGTAAGACAAAGCTTATGCTTCGTCAACAGGAGTTTGAACCGATGGTCACAGCAGCTTGTCAAAGGCTTGAGCCTGTGCTCAAGAAGCTGGACACCTCCTTCTCGAGTGGTGGGCAATCATCTAATCACCAGCTCAACGCTTGTCGGGAGAAAGCCCAGCTGCTGATCGGTCGTGTCTTCATGATTGAGCAGTGGCTCAGGGAGAATCACACGGACAAGATGTCAAATAGGGAATGGAGAATGTTAAAAAAGGACTTAAAGAGTTTAGGCAGGATTAGTTTTGTAGACATACATCAAAGATGGGGTTATATTATGGTCTTCATCTGGAACAATCAGTTGTCATTGCTGGAGGATAACCTCCAGGAATATGTTGATAAGGTCACTCAAGACCTACATTCGCAGTTCACTGCGGACACGCAAGTTCAGCGGATGGACACTGACCTCGACATGGTCAAGACAACGATCACAAATGTGGTCAACCAGATCAATCAGCTTCCCTTGTCTCAAGGACAAGGAGGATCCTCATGCCAGCCCAAGATTGGCAAACCTCTGGAGTTCAACAGCACTGATGGCAAGGTCAAGTTCAACGAGTGGTTGAACAAGAGCTCTCTGTGGCTTGTCCACGAGAATGTTGCTACTGACAGGCAATGTATTGCCGTCACGATGAACCAGCTCTCAGGCATGGTGGCTCAATACATGGAGCCGTGGATCAAGAAGCTGACAAAGGGTTGGACAATTAGAAGGTGGGAAGAGTTCGAGAACAAGCTCAAGGTACAGTACGGTCAACGGGATGACAAGGAAGGTGCTCGAAGGAGCTCAACGCCTTGTTTCACGTTACGGATCTGGCTCACAAGAACTTTGTCCAGTACGCGGAACACTTCTGTATGCTTGGAAGGCTCTCAGGATACGAAGACGACTTGCTTATCCATAAGCTCAAGCATGTCATTGAGAAGGACATGAGGCCCGTCATGATTGGGAAAGATGAAAATCAAATCCCTACCACATGGCCTCAATTCCTCAACCTCTTGTTGGACATCCACAAGAAGGTATATCCTGAGAAAGCGCAGGGCCAGATCTTTGCGAAGGAGAAGGATATGTCCACTCCCATGGAGGTGAACGTGGCAGATAAGAAGAAGAAGAAGAATGAGAAGCGGAACAAGGGCAAAGGCAAGGAGGTGAACTCAACTGAAAAGTCGGAAAAGTTCTGTCACATTCACGGGTTCAAAGGACATAACACGGACAAATGTAGCCTCAATGGCCTTAAGAAGAAGCCCGACAATAAGAAAAAGGAAGGAAAGAAGGATGGAAAGTCTTCGGTGCCAAAAACGATTCGGGCAGCAGATACCGAGGACTCAGGAACAGACAGCGAGGCAGATACCCCTAAAGCCTGGTTGTCTAAAACAAAAAATGTTAATACCACGCGCCTAGAGTTGGCAGCTCATATTGAGGAGGTTCCAACTGAAGATGATGAACCTTTGACTCCTCACTCGTCCCCTGACAAGGGTAAAGGGAAAAAGCCGACCAAGGGCAAGGATTTTTTCCGAAGCATCATGTGACTCCCTGCAAACATGCATGCTTAGGGACTGATACCCTCGATCTTTGAACCGTAGATACTGTCAAAAATGTAGCGCGTTCAAAGAATTCATTTTTTCTACCAGTCACAATTTGGGTATATGGAAAGAAAGTGCAGGTCAAAGCTCTGGTAGATTCAGGAGCCACAACCACGTTCATCGGTAAGTCAGTGGTTGAAAGTAACAATCTGGTAACAAATCAACTGGCATCACTGTTTAACGTCATCAACGTCAACGGTACTCCCAAAAAAGATGGTCAAGTCACTCATTCAGTACGTGCATACCTAGAAATAGGTTTGCACAGAGCAAGACAACACATGCTCTCCACTGATCTCGGTAGTAAACAAATGATTACCGGGATGACCTTCTTACGCCGCCATAATCCGGAAAAAGATTGGGCAAATGGCGAGTGGAGATTTACCAGATGTCCTGAACTCTATGCCCCAAGAGCTCGTAAAACCATCACTGTAACTCAAGAAGAGATTGATGAACCTGAGTTACCTAAGGGACGTTTGGTGTCAGACAACCTGCACGGAATAGGAAGTGTCAATCCGGACAACCCTCACGTTCACTGGATCGACTTAGACAATCCAGAAGACCAAGAAATAGCAGAAATAATTGCTGAACTTTCTGTAAAGGAAGATGAGGGCTTTGAAGACAGCTTTGACAAACAAGAATCCATCAATTGGAAACCATTAGTACCAAAATATACATGGGAATTTGGTGACGTCTTTTCAAAGAAAAAATCAGAGCGCATGCTGTTATGCAAACCGTACGATCACGCGATCGAATTTGAGGAAGGTGCCTCCCTTCCCAAAGCGGCTAAACTATACCCGCTGTCTCCAATGGAAAAGAATTCTCTAGATCAATGGATCAAAGAGGAACTCCAAAAAGGTTACATCCGGAAATTGAAAAGTCCAATTGCAGCACCTGTGTTCTTTGTCAAGAAGAAAGATGGCTCGTTGCGCCTTGTGCAAGACTACAAAAACTGAACAACATCACTGTGTCACAGATTTTCAATGTTTCTACAAGACTTGCCTTACCAGGCAATGGTATTATTGGGAATATTTAAGCGCTTGTCAAACACTTATCCAGCGCTTATCCGGCGTCTATTTAGGCGCTTATCCAGCACTTATCTGGCGCTTATAAGGTGCTTATTCTCAGTGCCTATCAATTGATGCGCTGATGCGCTCCTTTCCTTATCTGTGTATCACATGATAGAACTCTCTGGAACCTTGTGGAACATGCTGGAACTATGATGTCATAGTATAGAACATTCCATTAGATGATGTCATAGTTCTTAGAACCTTCTGGAAAAGTCTAGCCTTGGAACTGGGTCATGGGATCAGGTCATGGGGACAATTGCTTTTGGTTGATTATTGAAGTGGCACCACTAGGGCATAGGGCATGCTTAGTATGGTAGATTACTTTGCTTACTCATGTAGGTATTAGGGGTCTTAGGGTAGTACCTGGGGTCCTCCCCTTCATGTATATATAGAGGCACTCCTGAGGGCATATCCCCTCAGTCTTATCCACTCTGTTGATAAAGGACTACTCTGTACTCTCCAGTACTTCACTCACCACCACTCTTACTCTCTATCTCACCACATCCCCCTCAAATTAACCAACTTATCTGGTGAGTGTAGCATTACTGTTACAGGCTGATATATACTCACAAGCTTTTTGAAACTATCAAAGAGGCTATTCAACTTGGAATGGGATAGTTTCAAGTTTGTGTGACAAAGGGGTGAGTAGTGTCACATGCTTTAGGGAAGCGCTTCATCATATGCCAAGTGGCATTGCTGTGACCATCTGATCAATCTGTGACAAATTAAGGGTACGCTGTTGCAAAACATGACTTTCATCAACAGCAGTGTCCTGCTCGTTGTACAAGATACAGTCTCATTCTCAAAACCTCTAAAAATCATACATGATGTATTGCTCTAGGTAACAGTCAACTATTGTGATTTTTGAGCTGATAATTATGCAACCAGACATTAAATGAGCCACTCGTTGCAAACACATTTGCAAAGGTGGTTCCTTGACAGTACCAAGCTTGATAGCACTGCAGAACCACAAGGATTTACCCCCTTGAAAAAGGCACTTAAATACTTCCATAAATTTTCCCCTTGCATGTGTACAGTGAATTTGTTCTGTGAAAAAATGTTACATGTATGCCATTGTTTTACCATGGGAGATATTTGATATGCCCACACACTCTCCCAGGCCGGCCCCAAAATAACCATTCTCAAGGCTGCCTCTGCCCTGGGTAAAGTGGGTGCTGGCATCCAAGTCACCCTGAACATCTTGCATCTTCTCTGTCGGTGGGGCCTTGGGAAAGCGCTAGAGGAGGTGTCTGTTAAACCTGACAGGATTGCGTCAAGGAGGTATGCAGATGGAAAGATTGTGGGGTAAACAAGCTGGGAGGGTATGGAACGGAGATATGGGATACCTTATTGCCATAATTACAGGGCAGATTTTCATAGGCTGTTGTATGGGCTACTCAAGGTGCGGGAGGTGGAAAAGCCTGGGGCCGCAACGGACAACAACAACCGGCATGTATTTTTGAGGTTGAAGTCAACTGTCACAGCAGTGCATCTTGGTAGTGAGTCATTGGAAGACAGGTAAAGTGTGACTTTAGTGGGTGGGGAAGTGGCTGAAGGGGATTTGATTGTCGGCGCGGATGGTGTGAAGAGTTTTGTGCAGAAGGTGGTTTGGCTGGAATAGGCAAACAGGCTAGTCCACCGAGAGCAACAGGGGATGCAGTGTATAGAGCAATCATACCAACAGAGGTGATGTTGAAGGACTCTGGAGCTGAAGCCTTTTGTGAGTGTGCTGGAGGTGACAGGGTGGATGTGACTGAGGAGGCACATCATGGCTTATTGTGTTGTGAGTACAAATCATAGGACAAGCATGTGTGGGTGCCTTGGACTGACCATTGAAGTATAACAGGTAAAGAAACAGTACAACATTGTCTTTGCGCACCCAGATGACGGCTCAGCGGAGACTTGGACTGCAGAGGGAGTGCTGAGAAGATGTGTGCAGATTTTGCAGCCTTTGAGCCACAGTGATTTCCATTATGCTTCATTCTCCTGGGATGTCATTGCAATCGACACCTCAGCTTACCAGAGTATGCAAAATGCTCTCTTACGTCTCTTCAATGCTCAAATGGCAACGGATGGACTGCGAGCTGCTAGAGACATTGTGTCGTGGATGGCCTGACTAGCCCTTATTTTTCGCATTTTACCTCTAATTTTTACCTTTGAAACTAGCTTGAAACCTGGTTGCAACCTAGCTTGCAACCCTCTCTGCACAAACCCCTTGCACATCTATTAAGCACCCATATCACGTGACTTAGACACTCTACATGGTCACATTACTTGGTGCTACATCACACTGGCACGTGACTCAGCTTATGTAAGACCACATGGCTACAACCACATGGCTCAGCCCATAGCTAGGGTTCTGTCATAGATACCACTCACATGGACTCCTATTGTTCTTTTGCCATTGTTCTCTTTATGGAAGAATGTTCTCAAAGGTGTGGAAATGGAATACAATAGTTGGTCTCCTTTTAGATAGATTCTCTCACGAGTAGAGGTCTTGGCACAGTCCAGACAATAGCCATTGTTCTTTGTTCACATGGCTTCTTGCAAAGCCTGCCCTTAACATGGTCTGTGCACAGGTCCCTGAAGTCAATATATACTGCTGCATGTACGCTCCTAGCCCCCCATCTCTACCTCATGGGCTTTACTGGGATAGGCAAGCAAACCCCTCCTGTACTACATAGCTAGTAGTACCCAATACTATCTTGGTCTTTACTGGGCTAGCAACTTGCATACTAGCGTTAGCAAGGCCAGCAAGCGGCAAGTACAATTCCTGAGGATGGAATGAAATATTACTTTTTGAGCAAGATTTGTAAGTAATCTTGGTGCTGGTAGAAGCCTGAACAAGTAATTTTGTTGGGAATAGCTTTTCCAATGAGTAATGTATAGTGAGTTGGTGGTTTGTCCTCACTGGAGCACACAATCATTCATGAAAAAAGAGGCACTATGCTGTATTGTTTGAAGTGCAACAATGGGTGTGAGTAGAGAATTGAAACAAGTTTGTGGAGTAGAGCATGGAGATGAAGATTGTTTGACATGCGTCTTCTTCTTAATGGTGTTGAACTATGTTAAATAGTCTAGATACAATTTGGTAAACTGCAGGAGCAGAGCTACAAGTGATTTTGTTATTGATAGCAAATTGAATAAATCATATAGCATGAAATAGTTAATTGCACCTGTGACTTTGTTATCACAAAGAACCTCAGTAAACAATTCTGTGCCTGGTGAGGACCTTGCCAAGCCATCTGGTCATCAATATTGACTGTATTACAGGCATTTGCTATTGGTGACACCTTTGATAGGCAACTTGATCTGGGATAAAGTGACTGTACTACAATTGATAAATTTGGTTGCGGGAACAGGAGCCATACATTGATGAAGATAGTCACCAATGGTAGCAAGGAGCTCCATCTATCTTGCCATTAATCTTGTGCAGTGTTCACTGCTAATTCTAGAAAATTACTTGCTTCAGGAATGAAGGGCTTGAGGGTGTCTCATTGGATCAATTGCTGAAACATGTTACATGTGTCCTGTTGATGTCTGCACTGCCTCACCCCCATTGGAGCTGCCACAGGCTGGGTTCTGATTGTAACTCCTGCTTATAGAGCAACTAGTGGTTGTGAACCTGTGTGGAAGAATCAAAGGCAGTGCTCTATGCTGATGCAACCACGTCCTGTTGATGTCTCAACTGTATCAGCCCCACTAGAACTGCCACAGGCTGTGTTCTGATTGTGACTCCTGCTTATAGAGCAACCGGTGCTTGTGAAACTGTATGGAACAATTGAAGGCAGTGCTCTATGCTGATGCAACCACGTCCTGTTCATGTTTGAACTGCCTCAGCCCCATCAGAACCACCACAGGCTATGTTCTGATTGTAACCCCTCCTTACAGAGCAATGAATGGTTGTGAAACTTTGTGGAACAATCCAATGCAGTGCTTGCTGCTGATGCAATTATGTCCTGTTGATGTCTTAGCTGCATCACCCCCATTGGAACTGCCACAGACTGTGTTCTGATTGTAACTCATGCTTATAAAGCAGCTGGTGGTTGTGAGACTGTATGGAAGAATCAAAGGCAGTGCTTTATTCTGATGCAACCACGTCCTGTTGATGTCTGAACTGCCTCACTCCTATTGAAACTGCCACAGACTGTGTTCTGATTGTAACTCCTGCTTGTAGAGCAACTGGTGGTTGTGAAACTGTATGGAAGAATCAAAGGCAGTGCTCTATGCTGATGAAACCACATCCTGTTGATGTCTCAACTGTATCAGCCCCACTAGAACTTCCACAGGTTGTGTTTAGATTGGAACTCCTTCTTAGAGAGCAACTAATGGTTGTGAACATTTGTGCAACAATCCAATGCAGTGCTTGCTGCTGATGCAACCATGTCCTGTTGATGTCTGAACTGCCTCACCCCCATTGGAACTGCCACAGGCTGTGTTCTGATTGTAACTCCTGCTTAGAGAGCAACTAACAGTTGTGAGACTTTGTGGAACAATCAGATACAGTACTCACTACTAATGCAGCCAAAAATTTACATTGTCCAAGAATGTAGGGGTTGTGAATTTGTAGTTAGCTTCCAAAGTACTGGTAATTCTTGCTCAGAGGCAATACTATGTGTGGCATGTCTTCCAATTGTATTCCTTGTTCAAAGAGCAAGCAATGTCTGTGGATTGCTGCACATGTACCTGATCAGAATTTGACATCATTTGCCAGCAGGAGTGGAGTTTGAATCTGAGTCTGGAAGACCATTTTCAGTAGACTGGCCATAATGTGCTCATTACCACTTCAATTGACAGGATGTTTGTACCAGGATGTTGCCACAAGATAGGGCTATCCAATGGTGTATCATGTGTACAAATCTGTACCCATATGCAGTCTGTAAAAATCTAAAACTGCATTTTGATTGCAAAAGTGACCTGATACAAAGTTATAAAGGGCTGATAACAAGGCCAGTGTGATGCCATCAGCTGGATTCATTGTTTTGTTATTGACACTGTTATTGTCTGTATGACCATCAAATTCCCACACTTTGAGGGACAAAAAGGTCACATCTGAAAAGGCATCAATGTGCTGGAGCACACTGGAACAATTCTTCTTCATTCTTCAGGAATTGTAAAAGTCTGATAGCTGGTGAGAGCACTGTGCTTCACGCCTGCCATCACCTCTTTGTTGTCGTCCACATCATGTCCCTTTTTGTTGCATCGAGCTTCGTCTCTGTGACAGCACCTCTTTTGAGTATCCTGTTGACATAACCTTGTGGTTTGTTGTATTTATAGTTTTCCCACCTCTTTTTAGTGTAAGGCGAGTTGGCGGCTCGTCTTCACTGGGGCGCGCGGTCATTCAGAAAAGGAACGGGACCGCGCTGTATTGTCCAGATGCGCGACAACGGGTGCGAGTATGTAGTACAAGGGGTTCGTAAAGTAGAGCGTTGAGAAGAGAGAGTCGTTCGACACACGTCTCGTCCACGACGGTGTCGAATCACGTTACATAATCTACATACAAATCGGGTAATCTGCGTGAGCAGGGTTACACTTTGTTCCTGCCGCCCGCCTTTCATCATTCTGCGTGGATTACCTGTTTTGGATTTCTCTTTTCAGCTTATCCATCTGGTAAGGTAATATAAAAACCATGTATTTTTTGTAGCTATTCAATAACATTGTGTTCTCTTTTTTGAGCCCCCTTCCCGTGCGTGCATCAAAACCCTGCATTTACAACATGGCTTCACCTTCAGTTCTATTTTCTAGCCATATCACGCACAACATCCTGCAATGGCCATTGAGGATGTGTGTAATCTGGGAAATCTCTTGTCTCATCCTACCCACATATCCCAGCTCAAACCCCTGCTTTATGTGTTGTATTTTTGTTTTTCCTGCTACTTTTTGTTTGTACCCATTTGTTCCCACCCCTTGCCTTTCATGATTCCGTGCAGACTACCTGTTCTGGAAGCTTTCTTTTTAGCTTATCTGCTAGGTAAAATATTATACAAACCTTGTATTTGCGTAGCTATTCTATCAACATTGTGTTCCCCTTTTTCAAGCCCCCTTCCCGTGCACACATCAAAACCCTGCTTTTACAACATTATGCATATGCGGAATTGGGGCTAGAACAGACAAGGGAGACACAGGAGAGTAGTTGGCTGGACCAGAAGATCTTTAATTGGAGGATGGTGAGGAGTAGAAGAGGAGGGACAAGAGTATGCAGGAGGCCAATAGATGATAGAGGCAAAAGGTAGCAGAGTAGTGTAGGTCTGAAGGTCATGGAGGAGGAGGATGAGGAGGGCAAGGGAAGTGGAGCACGTACCAGTGGGCGGACGAGTGCAAAACCAACGCGCAATTTGGCTACAATGCAGACAAGGCAGCTCAACAGCGGTAGGTCGAGAAGGAGAAAAGGAGGTTGGTAGTCTTTGTGGTAGCTAGTCGCAGCTTACGTCTGGTAAAGGAGAAGGCAAGAGGTACTGGTGTGAAAAGAGTAAGATGCAGAACAGCTAGTCTCGTACCCAGACCTCTCGGGGCCAGTCACTGCGTTCCTAAAAAGGCAGACGCGCGCGCGTGCTGTTTGAGAAGAAAAAGGCAAATCAAAAAGCACGCGTGGGCCCCGAGGGTCTGGTGCATTTTGTATAGATTGGGTGTAGATCATCCGCATGTGATGGATTTCTGCGCAAATGATTGGGCGTTTACAATTATTGGCTCTGTACGCTACTCCATAGTACGACTTGAATTGCACACTCCTTGCTTGTCCCTCCCTCTCAAACTTTGCGCGAAATCTATCTCGGGGCGTTGGATCTCAAGATGCCACACCAACTCGACCCAGACCTTGACCATGACGACAACAAACAATACAATGGGGAGCCCACGGATGACCTGGACAACATAGAGCTGCCCGCAGGTGCTAGTGGCATCCTGGCACGGACTGAATCCTGCGCAGGTATCTCAAGACAGTACCACACCACGACATCGCTGCAAAGATGGGAAGGATTATTGACT
This sequence comes from Cytidiella melzeri, assembly GCA_022592445.1. NCBI lineage: Eukaryota > Fungi > Basidiomycota > Agaricomycetes > Polyporales > Irpicaceae > Cytidiella > Cytidiella melzeri. The sequence continues at coordinate 125,278 of JABYQR010000059.1, read as the reverse complement.
ACATGGCTGGGGAGGAGATGGACCTTCCAAACTTCCTCTACTATCTGAGCTGGAACCTCCAGCTCAATACTGACGACGCAAAGATCAGGTACGCACGTACCTTGCTCATGCATACCGACATGCTAGCCTCGATTCTCGAGAAGTGGTACTGGCCCCCGCGCAAACATGGTGAGGCCATTCGCACCAAGGCCGCTCGAATGACAATGGAACGCTGGGCTGATGAAAATGTTCGCATGCGTATGAATCGCGAGATGCGGCTCCTCAAGCCGTTGGTGCTATCTCCTCCTGAAGAGCTCTCAGAGGAGAGTTTGCTCAATGTCAAGCTCAGCAGACTGACCGCGAATTACCAGAGGGTAGCTCCTCTGACCTGGAGCTTACTGCATGCGGCGTTGTCGACGCCTCTGCAGCTGCAACGCAACACCTACAAGAATCATGCACCGGTAAGTAACATTGCTGGCTTTGGTAGCTTGTATGCTTACAGGTTTATAGTCTATTGTAGCTATCATCAGCATGCTGTCCTTTGGACGGTCGCATCACAGATGTAAATTCCAAAAATTCATGTCGATCTATTTTACCTCGTGCGGACTTTCAGCAAAGGCAAACAATACCACGCACATGCTCGGCGTGACAATGAGTCAAAAGTGGAAGTACATCGGGCTTGAGAAGCTGGCACAGGCAAAACGCAACACAATGCAGCGAGACCTCCATGAACATGTCAAGGAGTTCACCACCTCGTACGACAACCTGAACGTGCGCTTCAACAAGATCGAGCAACACGTCGACAATCAGTCAGTCTTTGAGAGCGGCTGTGCCGCAACTGTCTATGTTCTGGAATGTCAGGACATCCCTTTGCCCGACGCTCAAAGCTATCAGGAGCAATGGCGGCGCGAATGTAATCATCCCATCACCGCATTCGAAATCCTTGAGCTTGACAGCAAGGCTAGTGAACGTCTCTTTGCTTTCAACAAATGGCGGGTCCTCAATATCCTGCTGAACTCCCCCCAATTCGACCGTACTAAGTATTCACATGAGGATGATACGTGCTTCTCACGCCCCCTCCCCATTCGCCAGCTTCCAACTGGCAAAGCTCACGTTCGCATGCAGTACCTCCTCGACACTGCTCATATTGAAGAGGTCTCGCTTGAAGGCAACGACCGGTGTGTAGCGGAGTGGGAACGCCAGCTGGGACTAGGTACAGACACAGCCAAGAAGCGAATGTCGCACAAGAAACTGTTCTTCTGGTTGGGCGATCAGCTGACTGTTTCCCACCTTCGCAGCCTCCAGAATATCCGTGCCCAAGATTTGAACTGGTGGCACCGCATGGAGCACATTGTCGCGCTGTTCGGCTGGCTCCATGCGCAAATTGCGCAGGAGGATTCTATCCACAAGCAGCATCTGACCACAGGCATAGGCGGACTCAAGCATGCATTTGACCTTCTGAAATGCAAGGGGCTACACTTCATGTCAGTACAAGGGAACTTTCACCAGAAGGTTTGCAACGCATACCACCATATTCTTGAAGCTCACATCCTCGACGTGTGGGAAGTCGTTGGTGGTGTTGATCATCTTGCAAAGCTGCGCGAGAAGAGCCCGGAGGTTCTAGTCAGTCTTGCAGAGGGAATTGTAGAGAACTACGCATCTACGTTTGCCTACCAGAAAGAGAAGCAGAGGAACACGGCACAACAAGACCATGTCTTCATGAACCAAATACTCCTCAACCGCGATCTTCTCGACTACGTGAACTTGGACAATGCGATGCATACTGGGGACGTTGGGAGAATGATTGATCTTCTTCCCCGCCTGCTGTTCCGCTACCACGGTGGCAGCAACTGGAAGTATGTAATCGAGATGCTGGAACTCTTTCAAGGTCTGCTTCGCGAGTGGCCAGAGGATCTCAGGTACATTTTGCATTGGTATACACATCTGATTGGTTCTCACAGCAGGTCTCAGGGAGTTCATTCTGCGTTACTGTTGGCTGGCAAATACCAACAACGGCAAAGCCTTTTTGGCGTTTGACATGCTTCAAGAGCATAACATTAGAGATATTAAGGTACAATTGAGCTTCACTCTGGGTATGTAAATGCTGACTTCGTGCAGTCGATTTTCATGGTTTACGGACCGTATGCTACATGGGAATACATCCAAAAGATTTCTGCTGCAATTCCAACCCTACGCAAGGTGAAAGATCACGTTGAGGCCGATTTTAATCATTTCTCTCGCGGTAAGAGCCACTCTTCCCCCGACAAAGAGAAGGATATCACACAGCTACAAGCAGCCTACAAATTATCTCAAGTTCACATCTATACCCCAAAGCAACAACTGGACTCCTCACGACGTGCGAAGGACTTCGTTGCTCTTGGTAGCAACATTGTCAAGCTCCAGGCCACAATAGGCCGTTGGTCAGAGAAACGACTGGTGAGCCGCGCAGCAACAGAGATTTGGGAGGATCCGGAGGTTGTTGAGGGAGGAGATCAGCGAGCCTCAGAGACAAACTCATCAATGACAATTCTATAGATATTGTGCGTATCGAGATTATACATGAGCTACAGTACAGTTATCATCTGAGGCGCATATGATAATCTTCATGGATCTTGGTCCTTTGTCGAGGCTTTGGACGACGTGGTTGTGTTGTGTCAATATCTTGTGTGGACTGAGACGGCACTGAAGCGGAGATATCAGAGGGAGCAGAATGGGAGGCTAGAGACTCGGAAGCATGAAACATGTGTTCCAACATAGCAAAGACAGCTGGACTGGGGGCTGGTTTGAGAGATTGTGGTGGCAAAAGCATTGAGAACGTAAAGAAGCTGCTTGGAGCACGAGTCAATGGTGGAGATTTGTCAAGAGTTATGCGAGAGGATGAAGCAACGGCAGCCGATTGCTGACTAGAATTAGTGCGACCGCGCCGAGTTTGTTGTGGCTTTGCAGCCTTTGAGGAAACTTGGCTGCAAGCTTTCGAATGCTTTCTGATAGACGGGGTCCGGGTTTGAGGTGCCCAACTAAGAGGAGTTTCGTTCGAGAGCCAGGTCAAAGGTATAGCATCTGCTGCGGGTTTGGAGAGTTGAGGCACAGGTGGCAAAGGCAGAGGCGCAGGCTTTGAAGAAAGTGATGCAAGTGTCAACGCGGTCAAGGGAAGAGACATAGATAAGCTCAAGTCCAACTTCAGCGTGCCTGGAAGATTTTCATCCATCTTGACGGCTGGTGTTGCCTTGAGAGTTTTGCGCCTCTTGCGCCAATTTTCATTGTAACGGTCCTTAGTCTGTTTTGGTGTTTCTGTTGCTTTCAGTGACAGAATCATCATACAGTCCACGGTACCTTGAGTCTCGTGCCAATGGTCTTCTGCGGCCTGTACACGGGCAAGCGCAAGTGCGCCAATCTGGTCCAAATATGCCCAATCCAATAGGAAAGTCTTCAAGTCTTCTGGGGTACGTACATGAGCGTTTGTTGCAAGAAACGCAGCGGTCTTGTTGGGTAGTAATTCGTCTGATTCCCACGAGCACCGCTTATGATGTCGGGTCCAGTGCTTGTAACAAAACTCGTATAGAGCATTGAGAATACTCTGACAATGTTCTCCAGTACGCCTCTGCTTCTTGACATGGAGGGAATCATTAGGAGGGTCAGGTAGACATACACCGATTCTGTCCACCAAGTCCGCAATATACTGCTGATGGGCTGTCAGACAAACAGTGCGTGCCTTGAGGTTACGGATGCAATTGTCGCAGTTGCCACAGTTTTCACCAATAGCTAACAAAAAATCAGCAGCAGAACTGAGGGAAAAGCTTGAACATACATCTGCCTCTCTGCGGGTTCTGAAAGATGACATTGTAGACATCACGACAGCAGCCGTCTGTAGTAGCCATCTGCCGCATGCCTTGTTCAAGGTTCTTGCGGGGTTCTATCTCCGGAGACAACGCAGCATCAAGACTGTTCTCGCCATCAGCAGCAGATGTTGCGACAGGAACAGTCGCAACATCTGTTGGTGCTAGATCTACCTCGGTGTCACCTGCTTGGATGACCGCTGTAACAGTTAAGGTTACACTCACCAGATAAGTGGTTAACTTGAGGGAGAGATAGAGATATAGAGAGTAAGAGGTGTGGTGAGCGAAGTACTGGAGAGTACAAGGTAGTCCTTTATCAACAGAGTGGATAAGACTGAGGGGATATGCCCTCAGGAGTGCCTCTATATATACATGAAGGGGAGGACCCCAGGTACTACCCTAAGACCCCTAATACCTACATGAGTAAGCAAAGTAATCTACCTTACTAAGCATGCCCTATGCCCTAGTGGTGCCACTTCAATAATCAACCAATAGCAATTGTCCCCATGACCTGACCCCATGACCCAGCTCCAAGGCTAGACTTGTTCTAGCTTGTTCTAAGACAAGGCTAGACTTTTCCAGAAGGTTCTAGGAACTATGACATCATCTAATGGAATGTTCTATACTATGACATCATAGTTCCAGCATGTTCCACAATGTTCCAGAGAGTTCTATCATGTGATACACAGATAAGGAAAGGAGCGCATCAGCGCATCAGAGACAGGAGGCGCATCAGCGCATCAATTGATAGGCACTGAGAATAAGCGCCGGAATAGGCGCCTGATAAGCGCTGGATAAGCGCTGGATAAGCGCCTAAATAGACGCCGGATAAGCGCTGGATAAGCGCTTGACAAGCGCTTAAATATTCCCAATAATACCGTTGCCTGGTAAGGCAAGTCTTGTAGAAACATTGAAAATCTGTGACAACCGCAGCCTCCTCTTCCTCAGCATCTGCACCCCCCTCCTCCCCCACACTAACCATGCCAGGCTCGGGCTCGACGATACTGACCTCATCATCTTCACAATCCTCAGCAGCTGGTGCTTGATCTTCATCCTCCTGGTCTTCGTCGATAACATCCCAAGCACGCTTCAACACCGAAGGTCTTTTATCAAGAGCAATCTCAATATTCTCGCGCTTGATGGTCACCTCATCCTTCTTCTCAGCTGCAGAGTTCTTGGATCCTTGTAATACTCTTGTCACCCGTTTCTTTGTCAGCTGATAGACAGATGGCTCGACGAACAGAATAGCCTCCGCAGGTTCTCCATCTCTACCAGCACGGCCAAAATGCTGCATCCACTCGCTTAGAGTAGACGTGACTTTGAACTGGATGACCCGTCGTATGTCGGAAATGTCCATACCCTGTCATGTAGTCAGCTTTGCTGGTTTGTACAGATGTGATCAATTAATTCCTTACCATTCCTGCAACCTCTGTTGCGATCAGTATCTTGATGCGACCCTCACGATAAAGGCGCATTGTACGCTTTTTTGCAAGGGGGTGCCGTAAGCTGTGAATGAAGTCTATGCGGGAATGATATTCTGGAGGCACTTTACTTTGAAGATGCTCGCACACTACTTTAGCCAAGTCGCGTGAGTTCACATAAACAATAGCGCGTTTGAGCTCTTTGCTCGTGTAAGCTTCGGAAATGAGAAACTCGAGACTCTCCAACTCCTTCGCACCCTTGGGCAGGCGAGCAATCTGTATTCCGACGTAAAGTGTGGCTTCTCCGAGATCCGTGATGTTGAAGTAGCGTTTGAGATCGTCTTTCAAAATGTTTATGGCCTTTGGATCAGATGATGCCACGAGGCAGTCGTCGACATGAGTACCAATGAGCGTAAAATCTGATTTGTTTCCGCAATAATAGAGACACGGATTGGCTTGAGAGCGCGTGAATCCGAGGGCCTCAAGCAGAACGCGATTGAGTTCTGCGCGCCAGGCACGGCCAGCCTGCTTGAGTCCATAGAGCGCCTTGTGCAGGCGGTATACACGCGGCGAATTATCTTCATAGCCGGGCGCTTGCTTCATGTAGATGTCCTCCTGGAGTGGGGAGTTTAGATATGCCCCAACGACGTCAACCTGATGGAGTTCGAGATCGAGATGAGCAACAATTGAAATGATAGTGCAAAAAGTCTCGAGTCGAATGACAGGGGCATGAGTCGCAAAGAAATCTTGACCAGGGATCTGGGAAAAACCCTGCGCAGAAGACGTGCCTTGTACTTGAGAATGTTACCATTCACGTCACGTTTAACGGTGAATACCCATCGGCATCCGACGGCCTTGCGATCAGCAGGAAGGTCTGCCATTGAATAAGTGCCTAATTTGTCCAATTGTGCCATCTCTTTGTCCATAGCCTCTTTCCAAAGAGGCCAGTCATCGCGCTTCCTAACTTCGTCAAATGACTGAGGCGAATCTGAGGCATCAGCGATAAAACACATGTTTGCGTCCGTTTTGGCGGACGGTATCTCCGAGACTGATGGCAACTCCCCCTGATCCGACGGTTCGGATACAGGTACAGTAGTAATCTTCGACTTAGGCTTGGCAGTCAGCAACTGAAGGGTCTTCTGTGGGCCATCATTGAGTTTCAAGTAATTGAGCCGGGGTTTGTCATGAAGAGAGCGGGTAGGAACCACTTCATTCTTGGTTTGAATAGGAACTTTGGGTGACTGTATAGATTTCTCCCCCTCAAGATTGGTAGTGGTTTCGACAATCGGTGCCGTAAGGTCATCAGAGTGCGGAAAAATAACCTCACGCGATGTAAGAATTTTCCGAGATTCAGGTACCAAGTACCTAAATCCTTTGGTCCCTTCTTTGATTCCAACAAATGTTTGTTTGACTGATCGCGCGTTGAGTTTGGACAAAGATACGTTTACACGTACCCAGCAATCTTCACTGAATTTGTGTATGTTGCTAACATCTGGTTTCTTCTTCCAGAGCGCTTCGAATGGAGTCAAATGCGGTAATGCGCGCGTTGGAGATCTGTTCTTGACATAAGCGGCGTAAGAGATTGCTTCCTCCCATAGATATTTTGGAAGCCAGCGCAAAATTAACATAGCGCGAGCATGTTCGACCAGAGTTCGGTTAAGTCGCTCTGATACGCCATTGTATTCAGGGGTGTAGGGTGTTGTAGGCTCTAGTCTGATGCCGCGCCTATCAGTGTAAGATTTCATCTTTCCTTGGACATACTCCTTTGCATTGTCAACACGCAAGGATTTGATGCGGCAACCTAATTGGTTCTTGATGAACGCGTCAAGTTCCTCGAGTTTCTGTTCGGCTTCGTCCCGATCTTTCATGAATTGAACCCAGACAAAACGTGATTTTCTGTCTGTAAATGAGATCATATAGGAATGAACCGCAATGGAATTCGTAGTCACTGGTCCCCAGATATCGGAAAAGATGATCTCCCCAATCTGTGAGATCTTGCGTAAAGTCCGGAGTGGAATTGATGCGCGAGTGTGTTTCGCAGTGATGCATGCTTCACAAACAAAATCATCATCTGACGTAGTATCAACGTTCATACCTGATACTAAACCATTGCGGTGCATCTCTTCCAACTGTCCCTTATTGATGTGGCCAAGGGCGCAATGCCATTCATACCAGGAGCGATCGAAGCGAGCAATCATTGAAATCGCGTTGATGGATTTGACGGCCATTCGATAAAGGTTGCCGGATTTGGTTCCATGTCCGATTACTTTTGATCCGTTTTTGATAAAAAGTGCCGCACCTTTGCTTTCGTATGAGAGGCCTGCGCTTGTGAGTCTTCCTAAGGAAATAAGATTAAATCTCATTGATGGTGCGTATAACGCGTCCTTGAGTATGACCGGAACGGTTCCTTGCTTTGTGATAAACGCAATTCGCACATCGCCGCGTCCGAGGCTTGAGCAGTTCCCAACACCGTGGATAGAACTTTTGATGGGGGAAAAGGTAATGAATAGAGATCTGTCATTGATGATGTGCGAAGAAGTTCCGGAATCGCCAAGCCAAGTACCGGTGGGCACAGCGGAAACATTCTCTGTAGCCGGGAAAGCGTATTCCTTGGGCTCGGTGTTACTATCGCCGTTTTCCTCTTCTTCGGCGATATGAGCGTATGATCTCTTGTTCTTACTTTTGTCCTTTCCTTTCCTTTCCTTCGCTTGCCCTTCCTTCTTACCATCTTCCTTATTCTTCCCACCACTTCGAGATTCAGGTTTGATATGTCCTTCTTTTCCGCAGCCGTGGCAGAATACTCCGGCGCAAAACTTTGATCTTTGGCGTTGGGTATGCGCATATAAACTAGTTTCGGCTGTTGTGCGTTCCTTTCGGTGATTGTCTTCTTGTAGACTACGCCCAATAATGTTGGCTGATGTCAGAGTGTTGTCAAGTGAGATTGATGAGATCAGGGGATCCCAGGAGTGCGGTAGTGCCGTAAGAATGACGGAGGCTAGTTCGTTGTCGGAGATCTTCGGCGTCTGTACCAAGTTGATCTCCTGCCAAAGTCCTTTGATTTTGCGGAGTTCTTGACCAAGATCGCCCTCCTCAGGGATCTGGTAACGAAGAAAACAGCGACGTAAAACAATTAGAGCAACTGCACCTTCGTTATTGAAAAGGTTGGAAAGTGTGTCGAAGGCATTCTTCGAAGTACTGGCAGAAATCACATGCGCCATCATTGCGTTTGAAACGCGGAGTCGGATGGTTGTAAGCGCCTTCCAATCCTTCTTGGTCCACTCGGCAGCTTGTACTGCATCAGCGGGCTTGGTGGTGTCTCCTGAAGTGTATTCCCACAGCCCCATGTCCGTGAGAATGTCCGTAATTTGGACGCGCCAAGTAATATAGTTCTTGGCGCCCTTCAGTGGTTCAATACAATAGCTGCCCGACGTCTTGGAAGCTGCGGCAGTAGTTGTCGCCATAGTAGATCTAATCACAAGATCAAGAGATAACAGTAATGATGGCCTACGGGCGTAATGCCGACGTACTGTCGCCTGGATTTGAATAAGGTTCAAGTATAGAGCTTGATGGAAAGAGATTCTCGTGCAATTAGAGCGCGGGGCTCATAACCTGTTGTGATGCGAGAGGCGTTCAAGTGCACGAGAGATAGCAAGAGTGAATGAATATTTAGACAACCAATTACAGGGTTTTTATAAGTATATAGAAAAGAGGATAAGATGAAATAAGCAAGTAAGAAATGTACGGATGCGCGGAATGAAGTGGAGAGGGATGATACAAATATAGAGATACCGATGAGGAACTAAAATGGAATAGATAAATGTATACTCGGAAGTAAAGGAATCAGTTGGGTTGTCGGGACTTCCACATATGTGTAGTGATGGCGCGTCATACATTACAACAGATGGCGAGAAAAAAGACAGCTCGCTCCCCGAACGTCTGGTGAACTTTGTAGTGATTGGGTGTAGATCATTCGCACATGACCGCATCGAAGGACAGAGCGACTCCAAGTTTTGACTGTGTCACAATAGGTCACACATTGAAGCGCCCTCAGTGTGAGGTGTAAACGAATATAACTTTGATCAATTTTTGTGCTACCCACTTGAAATTGCAGAAACACATTCCTATGCGCTATTTCTGCCTGTAGGAATTCTGACAAAGTGATATGACCGAGGGATAGTAAGCTATGCTCACTTTTGGCTCAAGTCACAGCCTGTGACAGCCCATCAAATGCACGTGACCGTTCATTCTCGCGTCTTGAATGCGTCCGCGAGTGGGCGCTTTCAATATTACTGCATGCGACCTCCGCTTGCATCCTCTCGTTCTCGTTTATCTCTCCTTCTCCTCGTCTTTAAATGTGTTAGAATATTAATATGAATACTCCTATATTTAAAACAGCCAAAGATCAGAAAAATTCACGCAAGAAAGCCCCAGCAGTCCCATTATCTGCTCCCTCAGCTGCTCCTCCTCCTTTCCGCCAGAATGCTGTCTCTCCCGTGGAAAGTGCGGCGGCGGAAAGCGTCAGAAAATATTGGCATTACTATGATACCTGTGCTAACATGTTCTTACAGCTCTTCTTAGATGTTGCCGAGCCTCAGTGCAGCGAAATTGCACTGGTGCCTGCCTCCCTGCTGTGCACTTCACGCAACGAATGGGGAGACCTCGCGGTGAGACACTTAGTCACGCTTCAAACTAAGAACAATCTTAAAGACAACACAACCACCCACGAAGTGGCAATAGAAGTGTAAAGGTGTGGAAGCGCGGAAGTGTTAAAGTGTGCGAGGTGGTCTTAGAGTCCTAGTTTTACTGGTGCTAAAAAAAGAGCGACAAGGTTTATGATAAAGTGTATGCGCAGGGAGCTAGGCGGGCAACTACCACGTGTATCGCGGGTAAAAAGGCAAGTCGGCGCGGTAAAAGCAAAAGAGTTATAGCGTGTCTCAAAGAGAACGCGCGGGAGACCTCGCGACTTGTAGTAAGACGGCGCGCGGGGAAACACGGATGGAAAACGCAGGCGCAATAGGAATCTCGAACACAAAACGCGGTCGCTGGTGAAGATGAATGGTCGCTGTAAAACGCGGGCGCAGTGAAAGTGAACGCAGTAAGCTCGACGCAGTGAAGGTGAAACGCAACACAGTAACGCAGTAAAATAACGCAGTGAAAAGCAAACGCCGTATAACGAAGTCGAAAGGAAACATAAGAGAAAGATAAGCTAATGGAGCGCGAGTCGCAGCGGAAGGCTATGTGAAATCGCAGTCAATTGGACTCGACAGACTGCACGCGGGGGCGGTAGTGTAGAACAACACCTCCCGAGCGGCGATGCGTATTGCAGGCGAATGCGTGGCCAACGACGACGTCGGTAGAGCTGGTAAGATTGAACTGCACTAGTTCGCACCCGTGGTCCCCGCCCTCAAAGTCTGGTGACAGCCAACAAGCTGGGTGCGGCGCGCGCAGGCGATTGCAGTCGAGCGGGACAAAAGGTCCTGTACGTAGGGGAATTGGGTGGTCGCTCTGAGTGTTGCAGTGAGAGCAGTTATCAAGCGAGTCCGTGACGGAGGCGACGGACGACGCTGGTGAGGGTGATTTAGAAGTTGATCTCTCAGGGGAGACCGTAGGCGCTGCTTAGGGCTCTGGCGGCGGCGTGGGCGCGGGGATGATGGGGTAACGGCGTAGAACCTTGCGCGGGCGCAGGCGGTAAGGGCAGCAACCGTCGGGTAGGTGGGGAACGGTGGGACAGTAGAGGCAAACTCGAGGCGGGTTGTCATTGGTAGATGCAGCTGACATAAACGGGAAGGAAGTCGCAGTGGGACAACGCAGAAGAAGCTACGGCTATGGGCGCGAAGAGACTCCCTCGACGCGAACGCAAAGCATAAAGTGAACTCTGGAAACTGGGGTGGGGATTGATTGATTGTCTACGCAGTACAAGCAACACCTTTTTATATACCCTACAGGCCCTCTCCTAAACCTTTCCTTCTATGTCCTAAACCCAAACGCGAGAGCGAGGAAACGGGGTGGCAGAATACTTCCGTCTGCGGAGGTAAAATGCCCAGCGAGTCGATGCCCGGCGGGACACAGCGTTGGTCGACGCGGAGTAGCGGCACGCGCCCTTGCGCTGCAGAGGCGCCAACCGTCGCGAGCAGGTGATGAGGCGCCGTCCAGGAGTTGCACAGCGTGGCGTGATAGGAGTCTTCCTGAAACGGGGTTTGCGCGTCAAGTTTCTTCTACCGTTGGTCCGACCCGCGTCCGAAACTCTTGGTGGCTGGCCGGCCCATGCTCCGATGCAAAAGGGGCGTGTCTGTGAGTCAGAGTTCGGTGCAATTCCTTGGCCCCGGATGTTTCCGGCGCGTTGCTCCTTGTCAAGTCCTCGGATCCTCGGCGAACTCCTCGTGCCCTCGGTGAACTCCTCGTGCCCGTGACACTGGGAAAGTGGAGGGACTTGCCGCTCAGGATGACGCGGGTCGCGCAAATGGCGGGCTGCTGCCGGGTCTCCGCGCCTAGCCGATTTCCGGGCGTATCAGCGGATGACTTGGCACGACCGAGGGCACAGCGGACTACGGAAGACTTATCTATTGCTGAACAGACCCGATTCCAAAAATTGCTGGAGGAGACAAGAAAGGATGCAGAAGCCAATCGAAAATTTGATTCTGCGGCTACTCGTCAGAGGATGACAGAGGAGTGTCTCAGGCGCACAGGCAACACTCCGTACAGCTGGCAGCTGGACATCTCCGAAGCTATCCTCCTTGGGCTCGACTCAGTCTTGATGGCTGGCACCGGCGCAGGCAAGACCTTACCATTCGTTCTCCCCCTCCTTGTGGACAAGGCTGGCTACTCGAAGATAATTATTGTCTCAACTTTGAACGAGCTTGAACAGGACCAGGTTAGCAGCGGACCGTCATAAACCTCAGGTAACTGCTATTTACATGCATATATGCAGGCTGCGCGCTTCAATAAGATGGGTATACCTTTGGCAGCTGTTAACGGAGAAACATACAGCGATCAGCTTCATAAGGTATGTACGCATGCTTATTCTGATTCCTTGATTGATGTTTTTCTTATGTCCAGGACCTCAAAAGCACAAAATCCACATCATTATAACCTCCCCAGAAATGATCTTCGAGCACGAGCGGTTCTCCAAGCTTATTCGCAACCCTGCGTGGATGCAGCGCATTCGCTGCACGGTCATTGATGAGGCGCACTGTATTGTGCACTGGGGTGCGAACTTTTGCAAGCACTTCGACAAGCTTGGCACGATGAGACCGTTCATGACAATCTCCAGGCCCATTCTCATTGCTTCCGCCACCTTAACACCTGAACCCTGGACAAACTCGAATACAATTGCAACCATATGTACAAGATAAATTGTGGCAACGATCGTCCGAACATCACTCCGATTGTCTGCCACAGATTGCTCGCCTGCGAGACAAAGGCATGATTACCATTTCCCAAACCAGATACATCAATATTATTCTTGCGTGATTTGGCATGGAATCCTGCAATTCCGTGTCCACACCTCTTGACGCAAATGTCACGCTTAATCCAGCCACTACAGATGAAGAACTTGTTGATGACATTCCTTACCAAGCCGTAATTGGCTCTCTCATGTACGCCGCTGTCGGCACTCGGCCTGATATCGCTTTCGCCGTCCAAGCCCTTAGCCAATTCAATTTGGCACATACCGCTGCTCATTGGACTGCGGCGAAACACGTGCTTCGTTACCTCAAAGGGACCCGAGAACTAGTAATCTCATACGGAGCAACTCCTGATCTAACCATTTCAGGATTCAGCGACGCCGACTGGGGCCAGAACCGCATCGACCGACAATCGGTATCTGGATATGCTTTCCTCCTCGGAGGAGGCATGGTTAGCTGGAGTTCAAAGAAGCAGAGCACAGTTGCTCTCTCGACTATGGAGGTGGAATACGTAGCACTTGCACACGCAGCGAAGGAGGCTATTTGGCTCAGGGAAATTCTCTTAGAACTCGGCTTTGCGCCTACTGGACCTACCACTCTCGCCACCGACAACCTCGCCGCTATCTCATTCACTCAGGACCATCAATTCCATTCCCAATCGAAGCATATCGATATTTGCCATCACTTTGTTTGCGAGTGAATTCTCGACGGAACTATTCTTGTCCCCCACTGCAGTTCAAATGATAATTGCGCCGATATTCTCACCAAGGCGCTTTCACGCATCAAACATTCTGAGCAACTCGCGCTCATCAATATCGCCACTCGTTGAGGGGGAGTGTTGTAATGTATGACGTGCCATCACTACACATATATGGAAGTCCCGACAACCCGACTGATTCCTATACTTCCGAGTATACATTTATCTATTCCATTTTAGTTCCTCATCGGTATCTCTATATTTGTATTATCCCTCTCCACTTCATTCCGCGCATCCGTACATTTCTTACTTGCTTATTTCATCTGGAAACATGACGGCTGCTACCGAGATCTACCGAGCTCTGGTAGTTTAGGTAGGGCAGGTAAACAAGTGCCCCTCAGGTAGCAAAGTTATTCGCGGCTGTTGGCTCGGTAGCACTCCGTAGCAAGCCCTTGAACGTGTAAGCTTCCGTAGTTTATTGAGATGGTCTTCTTTTCTACGTAGTCGGACTTCTGTAGCAGTCTGTAGCACCCTGTAGCACAATAAGAGAGGAGCAATGCATGCGTGATAACATATCAGAATCTTTCAAGTAAGCATATGTGAACTAAGTATGAATTGGGTATTTCCGCGACTGCTGTATCTAATCACTGCCTGCGTTTTCAGCTGTTCACCCCTCGAGGTCCTGCAATGCATTCTACTTCGCCATGTCTGAAAGTCCCGCCAACTTCTCGTCCACCAAGCTGAATCCTCCGAGGCAGCTGTTTGCGAAGCCCAATGAGATGCGCGCGTGCACATAGAACACAGTCGATACTCACATCACCGTTTTATACATAGCGCTGCGAATCTTCGTGGTGACCGTACGATTAAGCTCCTGCCAGTCTTCAAGGTGTCGGAGATGTTCTGTGAAGACACCCTTGTATGTTGTTTCGCGAAATTCGTGGGTCCTATCCTTTTGTGCCAGGCGTCCGGTCGACCAGCGCTGCAACCCGTAGCGGACCTAGTGACTCGGACTATGCATCAATAGTTCTTGCGCACGGATTCCCAATGTGAGTACATACCATTGTGAGTAGCAGCGCGATGGTTGGTAATGGCACCGGGTCGAAGAGGCTGCGGAACTCTACACCCGGCGGAGGATGAGTAGAGCCCCCAGATCGCGAAGTGATGACGTCCTGCAGTGCATGAACAATAATGGGCACTGCCATGAGCCCGCGAGGTGGATTTTTGTCAAACTCCTTCAATCGGGGGTTACAATGGTGAGTAACTGAGAAAGGAAGCCGGCGAAGACACTGGCACCCACCTTGTAACAATAGCGGTTGGCATCACTGCGGCGCCCAACGGGCTCAAGCAACCGCTTCACCCGATCAGCGTTCACCTGTGCCATATTGTCGGTAGCTACGTCTCGTACCAACCCGTATGTCTCCACAATTCTGTTGCAAACCTTGTCTTTGACATGACCTCGGAAAGTAGAGGCGCGATTGACAATCTGCAAGCTTGGTGAGTACCGACACAAAGGTAGATCACCAGACGTACCAAAGTATAGATCCTGGCGACTTCCTCGTTATCGCCGTATGTACGCTCGTATTCTTGACAGGATGCACGGAATACCTCGCGTGCCCATGTGTACTGTGTGTCGTGATCTGGAAATGCAGCCTCCGTAAGTACTTTCAATTCATATCGGACAATGGACCGTGCGATGATTTTCGCGGTAACACCCGAGTAGTCTCCCTCTTTTGCCCTAGTAGAGAGAACAGGCTTGACACTGCACTTGTAGTCAAGGTCATTTGTAGGGGGGTAGCAGTTGACGGAGTGATACGTGGTCGCTTATGTTGACGCTGTACTTGGCTCTCTATAGACGAAGGTGCCCGCCCACGACGCCGGGGCTCCTCTCCCGGTGCAGGTACATCTTCGCCAACGTTACGAGCTCCTAGGAACATTAAGCTTGGTCAGATACAGCTCCAGCCGTGCAGATATGGAACCACTTACTGTAGAGAGCAACCTGAGTGTTGTGCGCATCTTGAAGTGGCGAGCCGGCTGTGTCTTGCAAGTCGGTCACAGCTGTTGAGTCAGGTAAAAGAAACAATGGTGATGATGCGCGGCTCGGAGAACGACTGGCTGGAGGAGGAGAGTCACCAATACTAGACATTCGCTCACTAGCTCGTGATGAATGACGACTGTGCCGGTAATCATAGGGCTGGGGCGGTGATGACGAACGTGCATAAAACTCAGCTCGCGCGGGAAGTGCACCTGGTGTGGAAGAACGCTCCTGCCTCGTGTTGGTAGCAATCACCGGTGTCTTTGGGTCGTTGACGCGACGTGTCAGCCTCTTGAGAGGTGGCTGAGTCACTTGAATTGTTCCTTGCGACTGAAACTAAGAGAGGGTGAGCACCGACAGCTTACTGTGACTGTGTAACATACCGGAGACTGGAAGGTGTCGAAGCCAGTGTCTTCTTCCTCAGGTGAGAAATCGCCGTCGTCGTTTTCAACGTTAGCGTCTCCTGTGTCAGAGTCATTGTCGTTGACAAGCTGCGAGGCTGCTGGAGGTGTGCGGATCCGCACAGTTGCTCGCTTACCACTGTCTATGTATATTGTCAGCTTCTGAATCACAGGCGAAGTATTACATACCTTGAGCTTGAGATCGCTTCAAGGCTTTGTTTTCCCGCTCGAGCTTTGCAGCCAATTTCTGAAGGGCTTCGAATTCTGCTAAAATCAGTCAAAATCAGGACACCAGACTCGTTAGGATCTCACCTAACTTCTCCTGTTTGGAAGACTTCTTCCATTCTCGTCGTGTCACAGTATTTGAAGGAGCGGTGGTGCGGGGCTTCTTGCTGCTTGTTGTACTCTTCGCAGGCAGCGTTTGAGCGCTGTCATCTTCGGATATGTCATCCTCCGAAACCTGGGTCTCTTGAGCTTTCTTCTTGGCTCTAGGCATGAGAGTCCTGAAGGCAGTCGAGTTGTAGACAACAAAAAGTAGACGTGGCAGAGAGGAGTGTGGCGGAGAGAAAAGGAGCCGACAAGCGCACAAAATCGGAGGATACTAAGCAACAAATCGCTGCCCCATAATTTGAATACCATCACTACACGTCGGAGTTCAAGGAAAAAAAATTTAATACGCTCACCGCCTGCTTTGTGTTGTCCGTGTCGCTCTGACCATGCCTCCTCATCGGTGTTTCCATTGTGGTGCCACAAAGCCTACCGCACAAGGACTCAAAGCGCACATACAGCTGAACAATGCCTGTCGGAGATCTCGGGACTCGGCCGCAAGAATTGGTACAACAGCTGTGCAAGCAGTGTCAAACAGAGCAAGCTCCGAGTCGCCATCAGCCGCTGCCCAGAATATTGCCATACACAGCTCAGACGACGCACCTGATGGTCATGAGCCGCATACACCGCCATCGCCACTCTTGGACTTGCCGCCATCCAAGCGAACACGAGTTGAGGCTGCACCGGATGCTAGCGAAGGACACAAGGCAGGCGGCATGCCAAAAAATCCATTTCTTGATGACCACTGGTATACGTCTGGTCAAGCAGGAGCTGCGACGGGTCGAGGACGAACTCTGTTTGAAGTGATGCACGAGGAGAGAGTACAAGAAGGGGTTGAAGCGGACGCACCGTGGGTTCCCTTTGCCAGTGAGGAGGAGTGGGGCTTGGCCCAATGGATGATGCATAGCGGACTGAGTCAATCCGAAATTGACAGGTACCTAAAACTTGATATTGTAAGTAAGAGCATTATTTAGAATCAGTGTTTGCTCTTACCGGCCTTTACAGATCCAAAACCGCTTGCCGCTGTCGTTCAAAGATAAGCGGGCATTTTTTAAGAAGATTGACAGTCTTCCTCGTGGGCCTGGATGGCAGTGCGAGCTTTTTGAACTGCAGTGTGAGGAGAGAAGCGAAGGAGAGAGCGGTGTCGAGGTGTTTGAACTTTGGAAGCGAAATCCTGTAGAGTGTATCCGTGAGCTATTGTCAAATCCGACATTCAAAGACAACCTACGCTACGCACCAGAACAGCGATACGAGGACGATAGGGGAGAGAGACCTGTCCTCGGCGAGATGTGGAGTGGTGCGTGGTGGGAGAGAGTACAGGTGAGTAAACGAGTGGAGACGCAGAAAACCAAACTGATAATCACCTGCGCAGAAACTGCTCCCAAAAGGAGCTACACTTGTTCCTGTGATACTCGCGTCTGATAAGACGCAGCTGTCAAACTTCAGCGGCGATAAGTCAGCGTGGCCTGTTTATCTCACCATAGGTAACATCCCGAAGAGCTTACGCCGGTCCCCTTCATCCCATGCGACTGTTCTACTTGGGTACCTACCTGTGGCGAAACTGGAGTCCGTCCCGAAGGCCAAGCGTGCTGTACTGGCCTATCAACTCTTCCACGATTGCATGCGCTCGCTCCTGGAGCCACTTGTCGAGGCGGGAAGGAAAGGAGTGGAGGTTGTCTGTGCTGATGGGTACGTCCGCAGAGCCCACCCTATCGTGGCCGCATACGTGGCTGACCATCCGGAACAATGTCTCGTGGCCTGCTGCCAGGAGAATCACTGCCCAAAATGTCTCGTGCAGCCCAACAAACGGGGTGTGCCTGTCGACTTGCCGGTGATGCGAGACCCTGAGAAGATGCTCGCAATGATATGCAGCGCGCTCGAGGGAAACAAGGGGCCAGGATTTGCGGAGGCTGGTTTGCGTTCCATCCATCCTTTCTGGGCGAACCTCCCTCACTGCGACATCTTCACCTGCCTGACACCGGATTTGCTCCATCAACTGCACAAGGGAGTTTTCAAAGACCATACCGTGAAATGGGCGACAGCATGCATGGACGGCAAAGAGGATGAAGTCAACAGGCGGTTCCGCACCATGCCACTGCATCCGGATCTTCGCCACTTCAAGAAGGGCATCTCGCTGGTGTCCCAGTGGACTGGTAACGAATACAAGCAGATGGAAAAGGTATTCCTCGGCGTTGTTGCGGGAGCTGCTGATCCAGACGTCGTGAAAGCGGTGCGAGCCGTTCTCGACTTCGTCTATTACGCTCATTACGAGGCGCACACCGAGGACTCACTTTCATGCCTACAGGACGCCTGGATCCGCTTTCATTTGCACAAGCACGGTTTTGTGCGTCTGGGAGTTTGTGACGACTTCAACATCCCGAAGCTTCATTCGATGAGCCACTACATCGACTCAATCCGACTTTTTGGATTGGCGGATGGCTATAACACCGAAGGACCTGAGCGGCTTCACATCGACTTCGCGAAGCTTGGGTATCGCGCTAGCAACCGCAAGCAGTACATCCAGCAGATGACGACCTGGATGGAGCGCCAGGATGCGGTTCGAAGGTTCGACCAGTACCTTCAGTGGCTCAAGGCCGGCCACAACTCACAGCTGCCTTCACGCTCGGGAGACAACAACACTGAAGAGGCAGAGGACGCAGAGAAGGATGGCGAGGAGGTTGAGCAAGAGACAGCACCGGAGAGCCACGCGCGGGCAGACGTCGACTCAGAGGAGTACACTATCTCAAAACGTCCGGCGTTCCCAAGCACGTCAGTCAAGACAATCACTGAAGAGTTTGGTGCACTGGACTTTATTCGTTGTTTGGAGGACTTCGTCACGAAGACAGTAGCGTCCTCATCAGCCAGCCGGCCCAGCCTACCAATACAGGCTGCCTCGAACGCGCACTCCTTCCTCCGTGTGGTCAACATGTACACAACATTTTCAGTCTACAAACAGTTCAAGAAGCGGCTCCCGCGTATGAGCCAGGTGTCAAAAACACTTGCTATGGACTCGATTCGCGCAATACCTGCAAAGTCCGCGGGAGGTCTTCGACCGGCGACTCCATCCCAATTTTCGACCGTTCTTGCGCGTGAGGGAGTGGTCGACAGCACCCAAGACTCAGAGAGAGAAGACGGAATATCTAGCCACCCTCTGGACGGTGAGTATCAGTTTTCATGGTGTTGCGCAACTCGGAGTCTGTACGCTAACTTGTAATACTAGGGATGACGGTCGGACAAGTTAGGCTTCTTTTTCGACTTTCGAGCAACATGGAGCACGTTAGCAAGCATCCGCTGGCATATATCGAGTGGTACACACCGTTCCACCGATACGACGATCTCACCGGTATGTTTTCTGTTGCGCCGTCACAGAGGCTTCATCGTCGTCGAGCATCCATCATTCCTATCACTTCTATTGTACGCACTTGCCATCTGATTCCTGCTTGGGGACGAGTACATGTCGCGCGAACTGACTGGACTTCGGAGAATGTACTACAACGTTGTGACCGATTTTACGTGAATGCGTACCTACGACATTCAGACTTCGTGTTATTTCGACAGCTAGTAGATAATTGGCGAAGATCTCGGTCAATAACAGTGTAAATATTTTCGGTCTGCATCTACGGGCTCTACTGATATCTACGGGATTCTACTGGTATCTACGAGGACACCTGCGCACTACCTAGATTTAGGGTTATTAGGTAGAAAACCCCTTTTTCCTGATGTTCATCTTATCCTCTTTTCTATATACTTATAAAAACCCTGCAATTGGTTGTCTAAATATTCATTCACTCTTGCTATCTCTCGTGCACTCGAACGCCTCTCGCATCACAACACCATCCCCTGTCCTAATTGGGATTCCCAAAACGTCTGGGTACGAGACTACAGAACAGCCGCAGTATTAGTCTCGGGTCCAGACGTTCTGAGGGAGACAGGCAGTTGCCAGGGCTCCTGCCAAGAAAGGGGCAAAAAGAGCTGCGAGAATAAGTCTACAAATTGGGAAAATGATGGCGCGGAATGTTACAATCGAGGTGAACAGAACATCTGGTCTTTTTTGTCAGAGTGGGGGTAGATCATACCCCACGTGGCACGAGTTCTCAAAACATGAGCTTTTCAAGTGATGGGCGTCTAGATCAACTCGTTCGAGTTTGCGTCGGACAGCCGAGGTATCATTCTACAAGACCTGCGTCCAGAGTGCATAGATACCATTGGGCGAAATCCTAGCCAATACAATTTGCTTACTTGTTTTGCGCGGGAGTGAGGTTTGCATTGCGCTTGAAAAACGCTCCGGCTGGATCCACTTTGTTGTCATCCGGCTCGAGATTGTGTTTGTCAGGGCGGGGACTCACACGTTTACGAGGGCAGGTGCGTGTAGTTAGTCAGGCGAATTTGGATCCTCTTTGCACGCAAAGGTGAAAGAGCTCACCCATGACTTACTTACGTTACTCACAAGGAATCGTTGTGGCTTATCTATTGCGGGTTTCACAGAGGGACAGGGCATTTCATTCAAAGGTTTCGGTCGTTAGTCACGGTCGTGTTACCGCAAAGTAGCGAGTACATCTAATCTATTTTCAGACGCCCATACATCGGCGAGAATTCGTGCCACGTGGGGTATGATCTACCCCCACTCTGACGAAAAAGACCAGACTTTCTGCCTGTCCGCGTTGTGACATTTCGCGCCATCATTTTCTCGATTTGTAGAGTTTTTCTGGCATCATTTTTTTCTCCTTTTACAGCAGGAGCGCTAGCAACTGTCTACAGAGCTCCGCGACCGTTCTCCCTCTCCCTCTCTCTCTCACAGGCAGAACGTCTGGATACGAGACTACCGCAGTATATAAGTATTGTAAGCTCGACTGGATATGCATGATCTCCTGTGTTAACGGTACGCGCCCGTCACGTTCCACATGCGTGTGACAATACGCGCTTGGGTACACGCCAGCAGAGCGTGAATGACGTCTCTGCTCGAAGACAGTCGGCGAAATTGAGTTGTGCCTGTGCGCGTACTTGATGGCAGCGGTGCGACGCCACAACGCCACGCACTGGCCTATTCCTGACGTCACCCCATTGCGAAGACGTCATGCAATTTGCTTATGAAACTCGAGTTTTTTTGCCTACATTAAGGCTCTCAACTCTCGTTGATTTGCTCACAAACATCCCCATACCTCAACCACAACCACATTATCGTTATCATGTCTTCCACCACCAACAACACTGAGCCTAAGTACGTCTGACCTCTCTTTTGCAAACTTGTTCGCATGCTAACCGAGTTGTATAGCAAGACCACCGGTCAATACCACTCGGTGAAGGGTACGATCGTCGAGACCATCGGTAACACGACCGGCTCCCAGTCGTGGACCCAGTCCGGTCGTGAGGAGCACGCCGCCGGTGAGGCCGAGTACCAGGCTGCGCAGGCTAAAGGCTATGTTGAGGGCACCGTAGACCGCCTGGGCGGAAAGAAGGATGCCGTCATTGGTGCTGTCACTGGCGATCGTTCTCAGGAAGCTTCTGGTATGCGCACAATATCTACCAATGAAGTCCGTGTTGACTGATGATTATATAGGCAACCTGCGCCACGATAAGGGCCAAGCCCAACAAAACATTAACGATCCCAGCACATAAACGCGTTGCTGACAATCCCGCAGTAGTTCCTGGATATCGAATGACACGACTATCATTAAGGCTTCCACTGTACAAAACAGCGATTAACGTCTGTCGTTTGCGGTAGTCTCAGACAATTTACTTTACAGCCATGATAGCAATTGTAACACGGGAATCGTGAATTGTGAACCTGCGCGTTATGGCAGATAAAAATAATCTGATAAGATGGACATTGCCGGGGGCCGACGTGTACCACTTCATGTCACTGTGCCGGGACTCGGCCGGGTTATCACGTAATGGCATTGACAGAGAATATGACGCTGGGACAAGCACAGTTTAGACGCCAATCGAACACGATGTTCCTTGAACGAGTCTTCATCTTTCCCTCCCACTACTATCTACCCGACGTTCATCTCGACTAGACTTACGACACGAATTGAGACGACCAAGTCTCTTAACTCGACGAGATGTTCTCTACGCTGTCGTCCTTCCTCCCGCCTGCGCTGCAACTGAGCGGGGCACACGACAAAGCGTCGCGTCCAAATGTGGAAGCAGACGCACCCACCCATCAGCCTTTGGTTGATAGCCCTACGAATGCAGAGTCTGCGGCTGGTGAGCCCCAAAAGACACCTGCTGTTAGCGAGCCTGGTGTACGCAAGAAGAAAGAGCGTACGCATGAGGTATGTACACTCCACTCAGCCCTCACTGGTCCTTGAGCTGATCTTAGCACGGTTTCTTCTTCTATTCTTGTGCACGTATCTGTTCCATCGGTGGGCGAAAATTATGCGTTTAATCTCAATGTATGCGACCCCGTAGTCTTTCATCGTTGTGAGGCCACCGCCGTCGAAATCGAACCACCCCCTCAACCTCCAAGTCCAGTTGGTTCCACCATCGTCGCGCTCTCCTTTGCCACGCACATCCTTCTCCTCCGCTGCACCTTTTTCTTCCGCTTCCGAACCTGGAGACTCAGAGTCATTTACTCCGGAAACGCCCCTCACCCGCACAACCTCTAATCGCTCGGACGTTTCGGCTTACTCTGCAGTAACATCGCTCAGCACCGCTTCAACGACTTCTTTCTCATCCATTGCATCAACCTCGACGAGTTCGACATCCGGAGGCCGCCGCATGATCATACCGCTATACAACCTTCAGGCTCACAATGTCATGACAAACGTCATTGTTGACGCCGGTACAGACGCCAAGATTGCAAAATTCCTCAAAAGAGGATTGGAAGTTATTGGTCTCGCTATGCTTGAAGTCGTGGAAACGACCCGCGGTATGGACTGGGCTGATGACCGTCAGGGGCACGCGCAGCAGGCTGCTCTTCTCTCTGCGGAAGGCCATACACCGACATCTTCGCACGTTTCCTTGAACTCCGATAACGCACATGATTCGCCACCTGCACCGGACCAGCAATCACCGCTGGTTGCGGCGCAGAGCACTCCGCAGTCAGAAAAAAGTGGTGCAAGGCGGTTGTTTGGCAAAGTCTTCAAGAAAAGGAGCGACTCGAGTCCGGCGGCGTCTCCCACTATGAACTACTCGCCATACCTACACTCGCCGACTCCACGATCGCCTCTCCCTTCGCACGATCGCGATCCATCTTCGAGTTCGCAGCCAAGAGGAACAAACAAGCGTTCGTCATTGTTGCTTTCGGCAGGCGTGCACACGCAAACCGCATCTGAACCCCTCGGATCTCCTGCAACTGCGCAGCAGCAACAGCAGCAGCAACAGCAAACCATCTTGGGCATCGCGCCCATTCTTCATACGCCTTACAGCAGTCCCGATGGGTCGAGGGTGCGACCAACGCGGTACGTGTGGGTGGTCAGGAAATGGCTGAAGGGTCCTCCATCGGGCGTCACACTGCCCAGTGGCAGCATCTTACCGGGGCACAGCGCATTGGACGGATTGGTGGAAGTGTCTTTTGAATGGCTAAGGGCTACGCCGAAGCGAAAGGACAGCCGGCTGGTGAAGTCCAAGTCGAGAGGGTCAAAAGAAAGGCAGGAAACGAGACAAGAAAGCGGCAGCGTGCCGTCAGAGTCGCCTAGCTTGACGTCTTTGAGACGAGGGCGTAAGTCAGTAGACGGGGAACGAGAGTCCGGGGCACGAGGGCGGACCCGGTCGCGCGAGAGTGTACATACAACTCACACGACCACGACTGTGACCACGGATGACGGGTCACCGCAGGAAAGAGGCGACGAGGATGACGAGGACAGCGATCCGGAGGACTCTGAGACGCCCTGGATGTGCCAACTCGTGGTGCGAAAGCTGCAAGAGCCGTCATTGAACAGGTTATCATTCATTTCCTCGGATGACGGCAATGCACCTGCGTCAGCCAGCATCAAGGTGAAAGTGGCAGCTGTCGTCCCGGCACCGCATCACCCGAAAGTGGTGTCGCTGCTTAAAGTTCCGTTCCCCCTGCAGGACATTGTAATCACGTCCAAGTCGTTCCAGACCGATCATCGGCATGGGCACCTGTCTCCCCATTTTCGTCCGACTCATGGGCGCGAGTTCGAAATTGATGTGGAAGCCCGCAAGAGGATCGTCACACCCCAAGGCGTTGCGAGGCCCGCCACTGCCGTTCCAACTTCCCCGCCTGCCACGCCTACGCAGGCTGCCGTTAGCGCTTCGGGCAGTGGAGCGGGATTGCAGAAACTCGCGGGAAAGTTCCTGGCGAATGCGTCGCTGAATGGCTCTGCCTCACCGTCTGCGTCCAACTCTGAGACGTCCGTGGCTTCTTCGGTACCGCATACAAACGTCATCTTGGGGGCGAGGGAATACTGCTGAGTGCGGAAGAAATCAAGGATATCGTGTGTTGTACGGCGCTCTGGGTTGTTGTGAGGGAGTCATTTGGAGGTGTGGGACGGGAGAGGAGGAAAGGGGATGGGTGGAGAATCCGTGGTTGAGCACAACATCCATTGTTAACCGTTCTGTGGCGCATTGAAGAAAATATGCTCCTCAGACGGCGTGCCCAACTCAAGTGCCTCTCCGCCTGGTCTCTCCTTCTGCGCAATTCAACTCTACGACCGGTGGCTTCATTGGCTCGTTTTCGCTGTTTATCTCTTTTTTTTTTTTTTTGATTTTGATTTTGGGTCACAAACCGCTTTCCGCGTCTACGTCTGTATGGAATAGCCAAGCACTCACGCACATCCTCATCCTCATCTCACGATTCACACGATCTTCGCCATATTTCCACCTAGAACCCTAGCATATTCTCTTCTCTTCTGTTCTCCCGCGCGGTTGTCCATCGTTGTCTCCCGTTGCAATCTCTCACAAGGGTAAACCCACTGTAATACTTGTACGTATCTTCGTTTGTCCTTTTTTGTAGTGTCTCTTGTGATACACTCATCGCCCCGCAAGTGAAATATCATCATTTGTATTATAATCTGCACTCCCTCTATTGTCGGGCTGGACTTGCTACAGCTGATGAACATGTGAAGCATGGGTGAAACGTATATTCGAGTCTTGGAGGAGAGTGCGACGATGATGCATATGATGCGCGGTCCTCTTTACATCGCCTTCTCGGTTTTCGGGCTTCACTGCTCCGAGCGCATTCGACATGCAAAGGTCGGAGTGTCCATGAGTATTATCTTCAAACGATTCGTGATGAAGCCACAATGGGAGAACTTCGCGCGAAACATGAGCATAGCGGCGTACACGAACTGCACGCGTCCCATCCCAACTAGATCGCCTCAAGCTGGCACAATGTTGCTTCAGATACGTGTAGAGTTCTACATCAATGTCTGTATTACTCCGCACGCAATGCTCACCCTTCTAATCTACCTGTGGCGTCGACAAGCGAGTCAGTTTGATGAGATGAACGGTGTTTATAAGCCTGCTGCGATCAAGATTAAGCAAGTGTTTTGATAAAACGAGCATTGAGTATCTAAAGTATGACCTCGCCCGCCATTAAAAGCTTCTACCTTCGTTTCTTGGTCTTCATACGCACGTTTGCTAGACTCGGAGGAGGAACAGTCTTCTTCTTCGCCGCCGCCGACTGTTCTTGGATAAAGTTGCGGGCAGCTTGGACGCTCTCCAGTATACTGACCGTCTTGTTTCCGATGTTCTTGCCACGCTGCGGGAGGTTGAGTATCCGTTTGATGGCTGGTATGCGGAGGAGAGATGTTTGTACGACGAGAGCGAGTGCTCCACACAGTACGCTCAGTTGGGTACCCTACGTCGCAAGGTGGAAAGTAGCATGAAGATCAACGCGTATATAAGCATGTGAGAAGCGGGGCTTACAGCAGGCCAATTTCCACACACAAATACCAAAGCAATTGAGAAGACACGCATCACGTTGATCATGTGCGGTACCATTGCACTGGTCGCCATATCACGCGCACTCAGCTGCAATTGTTTTTGTCATTGATGCTGGACTTTGGACTGGGTGTGGTACGGACAAAGACGTACCGATATCTGCACGTTGATAACGGCTGCCGACAATATTGGTAGAATCCATGTGGGATCCGGGACCGTGAGGTCAGAGAGGAAGGCGATACCGGACGTTTGGAGTTGTACCACCGGCAACTCGCACATCCTCTTCACAGCGAGGAAAAACCCAAAGGTGACAGGCAGCTGCACAAACATGGGACCGAGCTGCTTGGCCGGCGAGACACCGATTCTGTTGAACAACGCTCGCTGAGCTAAAGTTGCACGTTGAATCTCGATCTGGTTTTTGCTTGCGAATGCGAGTTTGACTTGGCTTGTGACAGCATCTAACTCAGCCTTGTTTTCTGCTATCTTAACGGCGTTGCGCAGGGACATGACAGTAAAGGGAAGTAACACGACCCGAGTGAGGACGCTGGCTCCGACGATGACCCAAAACCACGGGAGTCCGGCGTAGATGTGTGCGAATTCCATTGCTGACGTCCACAGACCTGGTGGGAACCATCCGGTCAGACCTGCTGCAGCAAGGTCGCCATACTGCAAGGGTGGTATGCTTGCGACTGCATCCGCAG
Source organism: Cytidiella melzeri (assembly GCA_022592445.1). Lineage (NCBI taxonomy): Eukaryota > Fungi > Basidiomycota > Agaricomycetes > Polyporales > Irpicaceae > Cytidiella > Cytidiella melzeri. Next base: position 98,632 of record JABYQR010000059.1, on the reverse strand, counting down.
GAACGCTTGTTATTGTGTCCAAAAGCGTGTCAGCTGTGTCAGGAACGATACTGACGTCTGGCGGAACAGTGTCAGACGCTTGAGGAATCGCGGAAGACTGTTGCACAGCACTGCGTTGTAGGGTATGAGCCAACGTTTCTGGCGGTATAGATTCGGGAGTAGCAGGGGCAGGACTGAGGGCAACGGAGGTTTTTGATGACCAGAAGGAAATATTGCGAGCACCTCCAGGCAAAGTCAAGAAACCTTGCCGAAGCGCGTGAGGTCGGAGGAGTTGCGATGGCTGGCAGGTTGTTAGGAAAGACAAACATAGTGGATTGCCTTGCAATACCTGCATATTCCCGGTAGAAAGTAACCTCACTGACTCCGGTGAGGCCACATGACGAGGGAACCTGATAAATGCGAACAGGAAGTTTAGGCCAAAAAGCTCTGCATGACAGCGCAACGCTGCTGGACGTACCGTTTCCCAAAGCCAACCCTCTTCCCAGTCCCGGAGACAGCAGCACGCATCATTTTTGGCCTGACCTTCTGAGAGCCAAGAGTCAGAAGGGAGGGAGGTCCGTTACAGGCGTGAGCTAGATGAACGTCGAACGCAAAGAACGGACTTGTGCCTACGAATACAAGAAGCGCCCTGATCAGTCCAGCGCGGCGGTGTGTCTGTTGTTGCTCTCGTCTTCCATCGAACCCGTTGGTCAAAGTTAACAACGACGACGACAATTGGCAGGGACAACTTGAATGCTTCATCTCACATAGCTCTACTGTGTTCTATACAACCCGAACATCCCAGCAAACGAAGTGCTGCGAAACGTTTGCCACACACATTAAACAGACCAGAACACTTTCGCCCTCTCTGGTTTGCACAGGTCCTGGCATCCAACCTACGATGTCGAACTGGACTCCTGCACCGTCCCCAGTTATTCTGGCAGCCCCAGCTCCAACTGGTACAGCGGGGCCCATTGCGGAAGAAGAAGAATACTACTCGTCGTGGTCCCTGTTCCTCGTATGCTTACTCCTCATCCTCTCGCTCTTCACGTCCTACTACCTCCAAATTAAACGAATACGACTCTTGCATGAGACGCTTGTTGCCATCTTTGCAGGGATGTTTGTTGGGCTGGTGGTCAGGCTGGCACCGGGGACAATGATTCGTGAAATGCTGGTGAGTTTACTCCCATGGACTTGGGGGTACACAAGCTGGTATTGACACACATTCATCCTCTAGACGTTCAAACATACGTTGTTTTTTAACCTCCTTTTGCCGCCGATCATCCTGAACTCTGGATACGAGCTGAAGCAGGTTCGTCCCCAGTGCCTTGCCGCGTTCGTGAGACTAAAGTTCAGACCTCTTGACAGGAAAACTTCTTTCGCAACTTTGGCTCAATCTTGACGTTTGCTTTCCTCGGAACGACGATATCTGCAGTAGGCGTAGGGTATGTGTTACTTCTGTCATGATTGCCGCAAACTAAACACGTTCAGGACAGCGTTCTAGTCTACATCTACTCGTTCCTCGGTCTTGAGTCTCTTCAAGTGTCTCTCATTGAGTGCCTCATCTTTGGCTCTACACTATCCGCCACCGACCCCGTGACGATTCTTGCAATATTCAACCAGTACAAGGTCGATCCCAAGTTGTACACGATTATCTTTGGAGAGAGTCTGTTGAATGATGCAGTCAGTATTGTTATGTACGAGTGAGTACCCGCCTTTACACCTTAATATGACAAGAAAGCGAAGCTTCCCCCCTAGGACGCTCTCTCAGTTTCATGGAACCGAGATCTACATTTCCTCGCTCTTCCACGGGATTGGGATCTTCTTGCTGTCCTTCAGTGTATCAATGGCGCTGGGCGTGACATTTGGACTGGCCATGTCTCTCATCCTCAAACACTCCTCGCTCGCACAGTACCCCGGAATTGAGTCCTGTCTCGTCGCACTCTCTGCCTACACATGCTACTTTTTCTCCAACGGCCTCTCAATGTCCGGAATCGTCTCCCTCCTCTTCTGCGGCATCACGCTCAAACACTACGCCTACCACACCATGTCCCGCCGCACGCAACGCACCACCAAATACATCTTCTCGACGCTCGCCCAGCTGTCGGAGAACTTTATTTTCATCTACCTCGGACTTTCTCTCTTCACCAGCCCCCCGACCTCCGAAAAGGTGACGAGCTACTTTAAACCGCTCTTCATCACGATCACAACCGTCGCCGTTGTCTTCACACGCTACGCCGCCGTCTTCCCGCTCTCGGAAGCGATCAACTTCTTCCAACGGCACGCGCGGGGTCAGCGCACGGAAGAGATCCCGCATTCGTACCAGATGATGTTGTTCTGGGCGGGGTTGAGAGGTGCGGTGGGCGTCGCACTGGCAGCAGGGTTCAAAGGGGAGAACGCGCAAACGTTGCGGACCACGGTTCTCGTCGTGGTGGTCCTTACGGTGGTGATGTTCGGTGGTACGACGGCGTATATGCTCGAGGTTCTTGGGATCCGGACAGGGGTGGAAGATGACGGGGCGAGTAGTAGTGAGGAAGAGGTGTCGCGGTCTGGATGGATTGGAGGGTATGGTAGACGAAGAGGTAGGATGGGAGGGTATAGCGAAGAGGAGGAGGAGGAGGAGGAAGGGTATATGGCTTCGCAGCAAGCTGCGGCTGCTGCTGCTGCTCGTGGGCGTGTGGGGATGCACTACGGCCAGGTGGTACCGAGCTACAACCACCAAGCGCAGACGCCGCATCATGCTGGATCTCTGCTGAACAACACAATTTTCTCTGCCGCGTCGTCTGATTCGTATGACTCGGACGTGGAGGTGCTTCCGTTGGCTCCGACAGCGGGCGAGTCGAGTGCGGCAAAGTCGAGTGGTGGTGGTGGTGGCAGTGGTGGGCCGAGGACGCCGGGGAGTGCGGGGTTGTTGTTGCCTGAGGACGGGAAGTGGTTTCAGGCGTTGGACGAGCGGTATTTGTTGCCGCTTTTTTCGAATGCGACGGCGAGTCGGACGTTTCATGCGCGACGGGCGTCACGACGGACGACGTCTGGGATGGGGAGCAGTGCTAGAGTCGCTGGAGGGAGTAGGCTGGCTACTCCGGGAGAGTCTGACGAGGAAGGGGAGGATGGAGGGACGGAGTTGGATTTGACGACGGTTGGTGGTGGTGGTGGGAGTAGATCATCCCCTCGGTATGTTGGGTCGCCGACTGGGACGGAGGGGGATGAGGATGTGTTGGATATTCCGAGGGCGGCTGTGACGACAGAGGAGAGTAGGGCGGAGAGGGGGTTGGCGAGTCCAATGTTGAGGAGGGATAGTGAGGGGATGGGACGGGATAGGCTGTCGTGATAGGGTATGTATGTTGAAGTGTCCTCATTGATAGATGGAAAACAACGACGCATTATTGACTAGTTTTATTACTGGAGGCGGCATGCAGTCCAGCAATCTCGACCACTATGGTGTTACCCTGATTTACTCAACGAGAGATGAAAGGTACAGCATGTACAAGCTGCGTTTGTGAAATACTGCCAGCTCCATGTCTCATTACAGTCGGTGGTTCATTCTTTGACGGAGACCTGCTCTTTGATCGAGGCGGGATGCGCGTATACATAGGTACCTGAATCCCGCCTCTTTCCCTTTTCTATCGTGGACTCGATTTCGATTATAATCATCGGGCAAAATGATGTATCAACCATGAGATGATGAATGATTGTATCTGTGAACTAAGACTCTGCTCGCCCGAAAGATGGTCCAAAGTTGACCACCGTTGGCCAAGGTGGATTTGCAGCGTCGTCGGACTCTACACTACTGAGCATCCCCCTCGTGGGTTTGACTGTGAGTGTTTTATTTTCGACGGAGGCAAAAGACGGTGGACAGCGATCAGAGAGGCGTGCGATGATCACAGCACAGCCACAACACTATACTAGCTCATCAAGGAGATGCTACCAAGGCACACAGGAACACAGCTCACTCACATTCCCAGCCGGGGGCTTCGTCAGATGGTTGCTTGCTGACCTGTTCCTATGCCCACACCGTGCAAAGAAGGACCGTCGAACGTATCAGTATATTTATCCACTGGCTGCGAGGGCATGTTTTGCGAGTCTCGGAGATAAATATTAAATGTAGTGGGTGGGTTTATATAATCATCACGCAATTATAAATCAGCCACTGACGGCGTCGGCGTGTCGAGCTGATGAGATTCAGTACAGCCAGGTTTACGATCTCTAGTTTCACTTTTATCTAACGACCAACTTGCACTTCACCCTCTCCTCCCTCCCTCTCTCTCTCTCCCCTTCTTCTTCACGTCTCCCACCAGCGTGTCTCGCATCCTCGTCGCCTCGGACTTCTCGTTCTTCCTGGCGCTGAAACCCTCGCAACCTTTGAGGAACTGTATCGCTTCCTTCTCTTGTCTACGGCTGACCATTCCTCCGACTCTCATAGCGAGTGAAAAGACAGGAGCTGGGCTCTCACCAATACCCTCTCGCCCCCAATACAGTACTATTCAGTGCCCAGCCCCGATCACAATCCTACAAGAAACCATTTGAACCCCTAGCCTCTCAAATTATCCGCACACCAGCACCACCATGGGACGCACAGCAGACGACGACCCTCTCAGCATCGCACTCGCTCCGCCCCCGGGAGAGACAGAGCAGCAGCGTCGAGCGCGTTTGTCCCGCGAGGCAGAGGCGAAACGCATCAGCGACGAGATTGACCAGCAGCTGAGAGAGGAAAAGGCGGCGTTGAAGAAGAAGAAGCCGATCAAAGTTTTGCTACTCGGTCAGAGCGAGAGCGGTTCGTTATTCTCTCTCGCAAAAATAAAAGACATCGCATATCAACTGACTCTGGTCTCCCAAAAGGCAAATCCACCACACTCAAGAGTGCGTTCAGTAGTTCAAGGTGGCCTCGCCCATGCTAACCTTTTTCTTGTCTCCGCAGACTTCCAACTCACCTATGCAAGGAAAGCATGGACGGCAGAGCGCGCGGCCTGGCGGACGATCATCCTGCTCAACCTCCTCCGAAACGTCAACACCGTCCTCGACGTCCTCAACGCCGAAATGTCTCCCGCCTCTTCCCCCTCTGATCTCGCTGACTCCAGCGACAGCGAAGACGACGAGGACGACGATGACACCCCGCGTAAACCCAAGAAACCCGTACAGACCAACCTCCCTCCCCTACACTTCACCGAGAAACACCGTCTACTTAAGCTTCGTCTGCTCCCCCTTCGGAGCGTGCAAACTGACGTCCAGAACCGACTCGGCTTGTGCGATTACCCCATATCGTCCTCCTCCTCCTCAAGCAGCAACGGCAGCGGCACTGAGACACCGTCAAAGCAGCAGCGGCGCAATCACGAGTTATTCGTTTGGTCGAACGCGACTTGGAAATCAGGGCTGACGGCGCGCAAACCAGAGGGACATCATGCGAGGAAGGGAAGCGACGCACGGATAAACAACAGCGGTAACGGTGGTGGTAGAACAAGCGAGGATTCGGAAACGATGGAGATTATAGCGAGTTGTAAGGAGGATATGCAGGCTTTGTGGGCGGACGAGGTCGTACAGGAGATGTTGGGGAGACGGCGGTTGAGATTGGACCTTATGCCTGGCTTGTGAGTACTCTCTCTCTCTCGCGTGCGCGCGCAGCGAGCTCAGAACTAACTGGGTAATCGTTTCTCGATAGCTTTTTGCCCGACGTTCATCGGATCGCTCGGAGAGATTATACACCGACGGACGATGATATTGTTCGTGCCAGGTTACGGACGCTGGGCGTTCAGGAGCACAGGATATTGTTCGAAACTGGTATGTGACGATCACACTCCTCACTTATTCACTCACTTACTTGCATTTTACCCAATCTTCTTCCGCACGGTTTTGTCGTTCGTAACTTGCAATCTTTCGGCAGGTCCTGCTGCAGGCACAGAATGGTGTTTGTACGACGTCGGGGGATCTCGCACGCAGGTACATACATTTACCCGATCCGTCTTTCTCTTTCCTCGCACTAGCTGACTCCTTCCATCAACAGCGCCCCACATGGTTCTCTTATTTTGAAGACTGCGACGCGATCATCTTCCTCGCGCCAATCAGCTGCTTTGACGAGAAACTGGCCGAGGATCGGAAGGTGAATAGGCTGGAGGACAGTTTCCAACTTTGGCGGATGATATGCTCGTGCAAGTTGTTGGCGAACGCGCAGGTGATCTTGTTCCTCAACAAGTGTGATTTGTGTGCGTCCTTGTTGTTTTTCTGTCCTCTTTATTTTCTTGGTTTGTTTGGTAACTGACTGAGAGAGGAGGATAGTGGATAGGAAGTTGAAGGGAGGAATACGTGTGAAGGATTATGTGCCGAGTTTCGGGGAGAGGAAAAATGATTTGCAGACTGTTGCTCAATGTATGTGCTCTTTCCCTCTCTCTTCTCAATCGGACACTGACCGGGCGATTCTGTTTAAAAGACTTTGCACAGCATTTCAAGGAAATTGCGAGGCAACATACGTCGAGTCTTCGACCGTTCCGGGTCCATCTTACCTCTGTCGTAGTACGTACACGCACCTTGTTTTCCCAGCATACGGCATCATTTTGCTCACCTCGTTGTGGATACTTTGTTCCAATAGGATACCCATGCTACTGCGCTTACGCTAGGAGTCGGTACGCAATTTCTCTCCCAATCCCTTTCTTCTTAGTGTTGTTGATTGGGATTTTCCTTTGCAGTGGGGGAGAGCATCTTGAGGTCGCAGTTGCGTAATGCAGACTTGCTTTGAATGACTTGCTGTTTTTCCATCTGTGAGTGCCCCCTTCTCTCTCCCTCTCCCTCTTTCTGAAGCCTGGGTTGACAGAGTATAGTACTCTCACAGTTACCGCTCGGCGCGTTCTTTTGTTTGTTCATTCTAGTTCGACATCTTGGTGTTTTTCTCTCTCCCCATCTCTCAGTGATATATCTTGCCTATATAACCGGTTGGTTTGAGTTACGGGTTTAATACGAGCGCTGAAGTTACTGAAGCCCTGCTCGATCCACCCCATCCATCTCATCTATCGTAGTTTTATGTATCTAGTGGTTGTGATATGTACTTTGTTTGAACGCTTGATGTATAAAGCCAGGTCTTTTCAATATACTTGTTGGATTTTCTTGGGGGCCTCGAGAGACTGTGTATGCTTGAACGGAAATACAGCTAGTTCGTCACACAAACCTGCTGATGTAAAAATATGTACTACGCCAGTCCAGGCAGTAAGTATCTTCTCAGTACTCAGATAACCAATTCGCCGAGTTATGAACAACTCTCATTTGGAATCACGGTCACAATTACCTGCTTTGAGCAAGGAGCCAGGTAGGAGGCAGCTTGGCCTTCCATAAAAGGATGCTCAGGCCAGCGAGAATACGTTTGCGCGACCGTGTATCGCTGACAGCAGGATTTGAACCTACGCGGGCAACGCCCAAGTGATGTTTGACAAGAGGGGTTCAAATCACTCGCCTTAACGACTCGGCCATATCAGCTATTCAGATTTTCCTACTACTGTGTAGATGATTGAGATTTTCAGAGAATGGCATAGGCTCTGTCGCTTCTCTTCGTTGTTTGCGGTGCTTGCGGACGTTCGAACAAGGTCTTCCGAGGTCATATCAGCTGCTAACGTGTAATTAGCAGGAGACCTTTGGTTGTACGTTGTACGGTACTTGGTACCAGTCTTGAGAGTACAGTACATAAGTGCTCATACCGACTACGGTGTCCAAACCGTTCATATCGATTAATGGCCGCTGCAATTGCAAGGCGCTATAGCCAAGTGGTTAAGGCGATTGATTAGAATCATTTGATTACGATCAATTCCACTTTGTGGGCGCAGGTTCAAATCCTGCTGGCGTCGTTCGTGAGTCCGTAGTCAAAATTTTGCTGTTTTCAGGTCAGTGGCATTTGCGGTTGTGCTCGCCATCGTGACCGCACACAGCCTGCCTCAAAATACAGCCGCCTCATCGCATCACAGCAGACGTTATCGGCGCTGCAGCCAACTTCAGGAGCAAGGCAAATAACCTGCAGACCAACTGTTCATAACGCACTAAGATTGAATCAAGAAAATTTGAGACTATATCAACGGTTCGACCGGAGGGGTATATATATGTATGTAAACAACGCGGGAGCCAAAGACAGCATGTCAAAACAGCAGTCTGACTACCCCCACACAGAACAAGCTTTGGCGCAACCAATCCCCACCAAATAACGTGAACGCAATCTTCCTTTTCTTTTTAATAAAGTTAAGAAAAGAGAGAAGGTGGGAAGGGAACCGTTTCTTTAGAGGACGGCGGCCACGGCGACAGTGACAGCACCTAGCAACGACGCAATCATGCCTGCGCCAGAGGAGCCAGGGACACGGGTGCTCGCTGCGCCGCTTGTGCCGCCCAAGATGCTGTTCGACAAGGACCCGGCGGCCTGGACGGCCCCGCTCAAGAAGCTACCTCCGCACGTCGTCTGAATCGCTTGGTACAGCGCCGTCTGGCCCTTGAGCAGGACACTCTGAGCGAGTCCGGGGGCGTACGAGATGTCGGATTCGAAGGAGATGTAGGAGGTCATGATCGAGCGCGTGCAGGACTGGCAGAGCTTAGACTCGTCGAGGGTGGGATCGAGGAAGAGGAAGGCGGCGTTGCTCGATTGGAGGGCGGAAAAGTTAGGGGTCAGGGTTTGCTGCGAGCCAGTGTAGAGGGAGGAGGCAGCCGGAGGGGTGCCTGCGAGCTGGGTGATGCAGTAGTTGCCAGAGTCGTCTTTGGAGCATGCGGCCTGGATGTACGGGACGAGTGTGTAGAGAACGTCGTAGATGTTCATTACCTGAGCGTTCGGGCTCGACGTAAGCTCGGGTTGGCAGGCAGCGTAAAAGTCTGCGAGGGTAGAGCGCATGGTGGCCTCGGAGCATGCGTTTGTGTTCGAGCAGAGGCTACTGAGGGCAGTGGTCGCGCTGGCGGTGCCGTTGGAGCCAGGGGCGAATGCGGCGGTCGCAGACTTGACCGCGCTTGTGCAAGTGGCCATAGTCGTGTCCTTGTCAAGGGTGGTCAAATACGATGAGCATGTCGTGCTCAGACCGGTGGGGATGGTCTATACGTTGTTCGTTGGAGGTTGCACGACTACACACATGAAAAAAATCACCACATACCGAGGCCAACGCAACAGAGGCGAAGAGGGAAATTGCGGCAAAAGACTTCATCGCAGGGAACTTTACACTAGCGATAATGAGTGGACGAGTTGTTTAGTGTCGACGACGACGACTGGATGATGAAGGTTTTATGAGAAAAGAGTGCACGACGAGTGCTTCAGTGGGGGATGGCGACAAACCTGTTTAATTTGATTGTTTGTTGCTACCAGCCGGCAACCAAACATGTCAAAACAAAGATGTGGCTGGCATCGGCCTTCCATCACCTTGTCAAGGTTTTCTTCGCAGCGGTGAACGTCGAGCAATAAACTATAAGCTGTTTTCAGGCATACACTACTTCGTGATAGCCTTTCAATGAACGTAATATCCAAACAACTCGTGGGCAGATGTGTTACAATTTCGTCTATTCCTATGAATTTGCTACACGACGGTCATCCCAAAGGTCTAGTCTACATGTAGTGGTGGTATACAAGACATTTACAGCTCTGCAAAAGTAAAGTATAGTCAGCTTACGCAATCACATTCAAATCATACCAGAAACATACTCTGCATGGCAGCGATGTCAGTGCTCTGGACGTAGTCCTCGAGCTCCTGGACCTGCTCCTGGAGTTCATCGAGAGACACAAGGTCGTCCTCTGGAGTATGACAATGAGCTTCGGTCAAACGCGAGAAACCAAAGCATAACGCGTACCAATAACGATTGTGATCTGCAGTTTCTTGATCCCATACCCGATGGGAACAAGCTTGCTAGCACCCCAGACGAGCCCCTCCTTCTCGATCGCACGAACTTGCTTCTCGAGCTCAGCCATGTCGGTCTCATCGTCCCAAGGTTTGACCTCAAATGTCACAACAGACTAAGCACCCACAGAGAACGATCAGCTGCAACTTTTCAAAATCACCCAGGGCCAGAACAACGACGAACCTTGGCAGCAGCCTTGGGCTTGTTCGCTTTCTTTGCGTTGTAGGCAGCAACACGCTCAGCCTTGAGACGCTCCGCCTCGGCATCATCCTCGTCGTCAGAGCCGAACAAGTCGATCTCATCGTCCTCCTCTTCCTTCTTCTCAGCAGCTGCGGGGGCAGCTGGTGCAGCGCCAGAGCCGAGGAAGACCTCGCCCGCGGTGCTTGAGCCGGGCAGGGACTCAAACTCAGAGGTGTAAGAATTTATGTGGGTGTACCAGCGAGTCACGTTGGCGAAGGACGCCTCGGGCTGAGAGGAGATCGCCTTGAAGACGGCGACGTCCGCTTGGGAGGGGGTGTACCTAGGCGGTGAGGTGAGTTGGAAAATCTCGAGTTTCGAAATCGCAGTAGAAGGGAAGACATGAAACAAAGGCGTGTTCAGAAGGCTAGGTTAGATATGATTGTCGGCATGTTTTTAGGCAGCGGTGTCTAGTCGCTTTTCTTGGAAACACGGACCATAGCGTTGTGTTCATCATTCGCAAAGAAGAGACAGCGATTTTGGGGACGCAGAAGGAGAGAAGGAAAAAGAACTCACCCCTCGACATAGGACCTCTGAACGAGGTGAGAATCAAGCTTTGCGAAATCGACAGACATGGGTTCGTTGGGGGTGGTAAGGATGAGAGTAGAAGAGAGAGAGTACCGAGTTTTGCAGAGATCGATCACAATTTTCTTGGACAGTCAACGTTTAGTTTAGGGCAGGTCGAACAACTGATCAAGCGCCCGGCATCAGCTCCTGGTACAAATTGACGTTGCGCATACGTAGTGTTGTTTCCGTTATAGTTGGTTGACTGTGCGAAGCAATCCAGACAGTATTGATACACTATTTGCCACTGATAACGCGCGGCATTACCATCCGTACAGAGTCGCATACATTGGCAGGAGCAGTACTAGTGCGCCTAACGAAGAGCCTACAAATAACATTGTGCTCGTTAGATCGCGGCATGGACTAGATGAACAAAGGTGCACAGCTTACCAGTCCAGCAAACAGGCGAAGATCTGCCCGAGTTTCGTAGTTCTCCCGCCCATCACCATTGACCTTCACGACATCGAACCTGCCTTCTTCGCTGTTCCAATGAAACACTCGCTTCACCCCAGCCCACCGGCACCATTCTAGACAGCGCCAGCAAGGCTTTGCCGACCCTGTCCCGTTCTTCGTAATCCTCGCAACGTAGATGTCGGCCCCGTTCACACGGGGCTCCCTCCGACGCACATCCCACCCCTTTCCAGGCTGCCAGACTGGAGGAGGCAAGGCCGCGGGGCACTCGGCACCAGTACAGTCCTCGCCGACTGCGAGAATGCGCTGTTGCTTATGCTTGGACTTTGGCCCCTTTTGTCCGTAATTTTCGCAACTTGTCCGGTTTTTCTCGCGTAGCTGGTCGTTGAACGGCTTGAACCTGCGTCTTGAACGAAGGAGACATGCCAGTGAGACTGTAGATGGCATGCATCTCTGCATGCATGGAGACGGGCTATGGGATGGGCTTAGATATTTTGGAGATGAGCCTTTGGAATGGCAGGGCTCTCACCTTGCGATTCCCGTGGGCGCTGTGGTCGTTTCCGTCGTAGTGGGTTCTGTAGTGGTTGTATCCAGTGGAGATGATCTTTCCGCCCTTGACCATGACTGCTCCTAATGTGAAGCACATCGGACTCTTGGATGCGGCCTCTGCGCACTGTGAGAAATAATACTGTGTCTTGTTCATCGTTCGTAAAGTATGTTGCTGTTTGCTGTTTCTTGCGGGATGAAGGTCGAGCACAAAAGCTGATAATGCCCCTGGGGATTCCCGATGAATCTGGGCTACCCGATTTCCAGGGGGCGTTGCCGTGTTTGGAAGGTCTAGTCACAGCAGTCCGTTGGCCTGCAGATATCCTAGTCTCGGTCCCAGACGTCTAGGCAGACTTTCCTAACGAGGCAGGAGACAGCAAGACAGGAGACAAGGAAAGAAGCCTAGACGTCTGGTGTATTTGGGCGGGCGCTCGTAGGTCACTCTCCCATCAAAGAATGTTCTACGTCACGACGAGATATCTAGCGAGACGCCCAATCTAATCTGTGCGCGTCTGCTGCAGGTGGTCTGTGGTCGCGTCGCGTCGACATATGTTTCCTTGTCCTCTCTCGTGTCCCCCTCGCATATAGCCACTAGAAACTTCATAATACATATCCTAAGCACTCAATACAATATTCAGTCACTTTATACTTCCAAAAATGCCCCACAAATCAACCATACCGCCCCAGAAGAAAAAGAAGTCTATTGATAAGAGTAATACACAGAAGAACAAGGCTCCCGCTCGTCCCCCTCCGCATCCGACGCGTAATAAGCCATCCCCAGATGAGCCTGATGCTGCGGTCATTGCTCGTGTTCAGCCGCTTGCACCGGAGACCCCCCTGCATGCAGAATCTTACCAAATCCTTCAGCAAGCCCGGGAGGTAGCTAGAAAGAACAAAGACCGGCAGTACTCATGGGCGAAGACTCACCAGTTCATGCAGGACGAAATACAAGCACGTACCCATGGGAAGATTCTCTGATATTATCAGGGAGATGTCGGGGAGGCTTTTGCTCTGGGGTTGGATTTGGCTCTGGTGTCTGCTACTGGCTCCGGCAAAACTATGGCCTTTGCCGCTGCATTGGCAGCAATTGAGACCAAGACATCAAAGATTTTGATCCTATCTCCACTTAACGAGCTCGAGAGAGACCAGGTAAGTCTCCCTGATGGGTGACATTTGTGTGAGACACACGTCAATGAGGATTGGTGCACTTATTGTACCTGATAGGCTGCGCGTTTCAACAAGATGGGATACCCCGCGCTGGCCGTGAACGGAGAGACATGAAACAGTGATCTAGAAAAAGTATGTTATGCATCAATTGAGCCTGTTACAACTAACCTGGAAGTATGAGCAGCAGCTGAAAGGTGGCAATTTCCGTGTCATTGTGACATCACCCGAGATGGTCTTCAAGCACCCGAAGTTCTCACAGATGATACGGAATGCCGAATGGACCAAGGAATTTCTTGGCACTATTCTGGATGAGGCCCATTGTGTTGCCGAGTGGGGGGATAGTTTCCGAACGGCCTTCCTCAAAGTGGAGAAGGCGCGAACATTCTTAACCTCCAAGCCTATCATGATCGCGTCAGCTACCTTGCCTCCGGACATGCTAGAGTCTGTGATGAATACCTTATCATTCTCGCGTAAGGGATCCTTCATCTTGAACGTTGGAAACGATCGCGCAAATATTATACCTGTCGTGTGCCGGATGAAGGGGGGCAAGAATGATCTTGAATCATTAGAATTTCTCCTGGATCGTGCACGCAAAGGAGAAGATCTCAAGCATGCAATTGTCTATTTCAACAAGAAAGATCTTGCCCGAAAAGCGTATCTTTATCTGCGCAACAAGCTCCCAGAGGACTCACCGTACCGGGACCAGATGGAGTTTATATACTCTCCTCGTGATCCGGAGACTAAAGCGCGAGTCATGCGTGACTTCCGTGCTGGTAAGATTAGGACTCTCTTCGCCACAGAGGTGGCTGGTATGGTGAGTCTACATATCTAGCCGGAAGCTTGAGCTGAGCGAGAGTATCACAGGGACTCGACATACCTGATCTACGCTGGGTAGTGCAATACATGATACCTACCAATCTCAATGAATGGAGTCAGCATGCCGGAAGGGCTGGTCGGGATGGCAAGCCTGCCGTAGCTATTCTTCTTGCAGAGTCGTCAGTCTTTCAAATGATGAAACGCAAGACCCGCTTAGTAGGGAAGGGAAAGAAGAAGGCAGAAAAAGACAGCAAGGAGATTTCAATCAAGGTCGAGCCCGAGGAGATGGACGTGTTTGACGCGCAAGGCACTGATGAACAGGAACGCGCAGATGCAGATTGCCAGGATCAGGAACACGCTCAGGCACCAGCGGATAGCTGCACAAAGAAGAATGACACTGAAGAAGAGGATACAGAGCTTCAGCATCGCAAGAATGTAGAGGAGCATATGCGCTTGTTCACACAGTATGAAGATTGTCGACGAGAAATCACTGACAAGCATTTTGACAATCCCCCTTGCAACAAAAGTATGTACGAGATCAAAGTAATATCAATACTCACTGTCACAGATTTTCAATGTTTCTACAAGACTTGCCTTACCAGGCAACGGTATTATTGGGAATATTTAAGCGCTTGTCAAGCGCTTATCCAGCGCTTATCCGGCGTCTATTTAGGCGCTTATCCAGCGCTTATCTGGCGCTTATCAGGCGCCTATTCCGGCGCTTATTCTCAGTGCCTATCAATTGATGCGCTGATGCGCCTTCTGTCTCTGATGCGCTGATGCGCTCCTTTCCTTATCTGTGTATCACATGATAGAACTCTCTGGAACATTGTGGAACATGCTGGAACTATGATGTCATAGTATAGAACATTCCATTAGATGATGTCATAGTTCTTAGAACCTTCTGGAAAAGTCTAGCCTTGTCTTAGAACAAGCTAGAACAAGTCTAGCCTTGGAGCTGGGTCATGGGGTCAGGTCATGGGGACAATTGCTATTGGTTGATTATTGAAGTGGCACCACTAGGGCATAGGGCATGCTTAGTAAGGTAAATTACTTCGCTTACTCATGTAGGTATTAGGGGTCTTAGGGTAGTACCTGGGGTCCTCCCCTTCATGTATATATAGAGGCACTCCTGAGGGCATATCCCCTCAGTCTTATCCACTCTGTTGATAAAGGACTACCTTGTACTCTCCAGTACTTCGCTCACCACACCTCTTACACTCTATCTCACTATCTCCCCTTCAAGTTTAACAACTATCTGGTGAGTGTAACCTTAACTGTTACACTCACCATTTGCATATCAGATATTGAGGCATGCTGCGACAATTGCATTCGCAAGCTTGTCACTAGCCAGGAACGTCCCATGACTCTTCTTGAGACTGAAACTCTCGACCTTGTCCGACGGATTACCACAAGACCTTTGGTACAAGCTCCTCTGCAGCCGATCTACTCCAATAACGCTGGGAAACAATGGAACAGCCGCCTGAGCCATGCTTTGAAGTCTCTTCGTGTGTGGCGGGCTGACTACTGGTTGCTACACTTCCGATACTCGGTCTTTGGCCCCGAAAGCTTGCTCCCCAACCGCATGATATCTCTCTTGGCAACTGAAGCTCGAATCAAGACCGAGGAAGACTTGAGGACTGCCCTGCCAGATTGGCATCTGCGCGAATCTATGAGCGCGAGCTCACTGTGGCATCTTACTCAGATGGACGAAGAATTTGCGCAGCTGAATGAGGTTAAGAAGGCTCTCAATGGCGAGGAACGGAGCTTGACTAATGTCTCAGGGACACTTGCGTACACTCAAGCGTACAATGTCTCTCAACAAGTTTCCCGCGATGAGGACCGTGAAGAGAGAGGACTCCCTCCTATACCGCGACCAGGCACCGTTCAGCAGTATGACCCTTCCTCGAAGAAATTTGTTATTGATCGATCTCAGCCTGCCGCCTTGCCTTTGTCCTCTGAATTGCTTTTGTCTTCCCAAGTGTCTGGCTCTGCAGTTGTTCCAGCTTCGGACCTCTCTGATTTACCTGAAATTCCTCAAACGCCTCAGCCTCGCACTCGATCTACTACCGGTCCCATGCCAACTGCCTCGTCTTCGCGTCTCACTCTTGACCTTGAGCCTCCCATGACAGAGTGTCCGTACAAGCGTATAAAATGGATGTAATAGACAGATAATTTGAATACACATGGTCATTCATCCCTCATTGACTTCTCGAGGACTCTCTTCTGCCACCACCGCAAAATTGTGGCGTCGATGCGAGTAGCTTCGCTACCCATCAGTACATAGTCAGGAAGCTTTGATTCCAGGTGTCGACCCGCAGTGTATACATGGGCATCACCTCCGTGATAGACCTTCTGGAGGGCAACAACATCCTTCTCATATTCCGGGGTGGTGTGGGATTTGCCGCGACGGAAATGATTGAAGTTCTCTTTGACGTGATCTTTAATCTTGTGCTGGGTTGGGATGGAAGCCGAGATGTTCTTGATGTATTCCCAGCTAGAGAAAGGCCCGTGAACTGCAAAGATATGCTGTCACGATCAAATGCATTAGACGGTGAGATCCAAAAACCTGAGTCAAACATACCTTGATGTCCCGTATGTTGTGTTCTTGTATCATGTCAAATGCCAGGAAACGACCCAGACGACCGCTCGTGTTGGCAAGCCAGCAATAGCGCGTCATGAATGCCCTGAGGCATTGATCAGTAACAAGGTAAGTATCATGATATGAGACAAACCTTAACTCCGCAGGCCACTCGCGCAGCATTCCTTGCAAAAGTTCCAGGAGCTCAATAGCGTAGTTGCTACTTGTGCCACCATTGAACCGGAAGAACAGTCGAGGGATGAGGTTCTCTAAACGACCAACATTCCCCATCTTGATGGCGTTGTCGAGACTGATGTAGTTGAGGATGTCCTGACAGAATTGGATGCTCTGGTAGAGCACATCGTCCTGATCCTCACGCGGCTTCTGCTTCATCTCGGAGAGTGCCTGCGTTGTTGCGTAGCTGTCATGAATTTTTGCAGCGAGGTTGATAAGCTGCTGGGGAGTACGGCAACGAAGCTGCGTGAGATCTTCGACCCGGCCGACAACAAGCCAAAGGTCTCAGAACTGTGCCTCCGCGGTGTGTCTTAGGGCCTCCTGCATAGTATGATGAAAATTTCCTATCACAACGTTAGCAATCAGATCATGTGTGAGAGACATCGACATACCTTGTACAGATGGCAAGTTGAGACCTTTGCGCTTCAAGATTTCAAACGCGGACTTGAGGCCAAACACTTTGCTTGTCGTGTGATATTGGCGGTGTATTGAGTGCTCCTCGGCGATCTGAGCATGGAACCATCCGAACATCTCAAGAAACTGCTTGAAACGCTGGACGAATGAATTGTCCAGGCTTCAGTCCTTCTTGAGAGCTCGAATACGTACCGTGGTGAGCTGATCACCAACCCAGACAACGAGTTGGTTGCGAGCGGGCTCCTGACAAGCCCGGTCACCACTGATCCCCGTTTACTTCATCCATTCCTCGAGACATTGGCGGTTGCCGTCCTGTGAGGCCTCTTCAATGTGCACCGTGTCAAGCATATATTGACACAGGACATGCGCGTCACCAGTCGGCAGCTGAGTGACTGGCTTAGGGCCCAATAGGCCTGGGCTCTCGTTATGTGGCCAGGTGGACCTGTCAAAGGCGGGCGAGTCAATGAGGAACCGAAGGATGGTATGAATCTCGAATTGTCGATTGCTGAAGGTGTCCTTGGCGTCCATGAGAATGATATCCGCGCTGTTGATGGGACGTTGCACACCTAACGCGCGCTGCTTTTGATAGGCTAGACAACTGGGAGCGGTAACATTAGGGTGCTTGATGATGTAGACAGTAGCAGCAGTCCCACTGTCGAAATGAGACTGGTTGGCGATGCATTGCTCATAAACCTTGAATGCGAGGTTGAGATTGTCATGGCCGCCAAACCATGGGTACAGTACGATGTCCCGAAGCATGGAATTGTGAGCAACCTCTGGGAGCTTCTCAAGCGCACTGTAAATCCACTTCTGGGACATCGTAAGTCCGTACAAGTGAGTGGTGTCGTTATCCCGTGCAGCCAATCCGCATGCCTTGAAGTATACGCTGTTAAACTTCTGGAGTTTACAGCGGTGGCTCGAGCGTCCATACTGCGACACACAGATCATCATTGTGATGGGCTGAGACAACATATGAGATAAGTGACAGATCAGATCCGCTGACAAAACAAGCGAGACATACCGCAAGATGATCCTTTGTACTGCGTCGAGAGAGCTGCTTCGGAGTGGACGAAAGCGAGTGTAAGATTTGATATGAGATTGGTGCAATGGTCTGAATCTGTGCGGCAAGGTCAGTGAGCTTGATGGATAGCAGGCTCTCTTCCGTGAGCTCATTCTGCGGAGAACGCAGGTACGTTGCCAGCTGTCGCATCTCCCGATTCATCAGCAGCTCGACGTTGTTGATAGACCAGAAGTCGAGGGTATCACGGGCAGCCTTGGTACCAGCTCCTCGGCGGCTGTCCCTCCACTTCTGAAGCATGTGAGGAAACTTGTCACAATGCAGAAACGCGGTTCGCGCGTACTGAATCCGGGGGTGCCTAGTGACTGCCTGAGACGACCAGCTCATGTACCACATGAAATTAGCAACGTCAAAATCAAGTGCCTCCATCTGTTCGATGATGGTGGCAATGCGCCGAGCAATCTCGTCATCTACAGATGTTTAAAAGGTAAGTGCGACATCTATGATGCAAAAACTGAATGCGACATACCTGGCAATTGTCTTAGAATACTCAGACGCAGAGTGCGTCCAAGTATCCCGCCAGGACGTCGTACCTGTTCGTCTATCTGAACTTGTTCAGCTTGCGAGGGCGGATCAACTTCGTCTGCGTATTGTTTGTTGTCATCCGTGTTGAGATCGTCTATGTAAAGCGGCTCCATTGTGAGTTGCTCCAGGTTTTGCGGTCAGGCTCATGCTACTTGAGTGGGAGAAACAGCGGAGTTACTATTGTAAACCTTCAAGGTAGATACATGATTGAGGTGGAAGTGCAGAAATTGTATGGGGAGGAAAAACATCGGCACAATTGGAAGAGGACAGGTGAATGAAGCTCGGAATGAGTGCATGAGTGAAGGGGGAATTGGCGGAGGGCAAGGTGAGTTAAGACTCTTCAGAGCAAGATGTGTGCAGCGAGGTCCTGCGCTTGCAGTGCAGCTGACATCCTGTGCCTCAGGTAATGAATAGGTGAGAGGGACAAAGCCTGCTGCGCAGATGTTTGAGAAGACGATGCATCTTGCAGTGAGTGTGCCCCGTGAGTGCTGCGCAAGCTGAGCCGGTCGAAAGGCTGGGAGAAAAGGGCCGTAGACGTCATGGTGGTGGTGATCGTGCACGAGGAGGTCGTACAGCTCATCACTAGCAGAAGCTCTGCCGGCGAGAGTGTGAAGGGTGGTGGCACAGAGGAAAAAAGTTTGCTGGCTGTCTAGCAACTCAGCGCAGCAGATGCTCTGCTAGCAAGAGCGCAAAGGGTGGTAGTTGTGGTCGTGGTCGTGGCCGTGGTCGCGCACAAAGTGGTTGTAATTGTAGCATTGGCCGTGGTCGCGCACGAAGGGGTTGTACAACTCGTCGCAGCAGATGCTCCGCTGCGACAGGGTGTACAAGGCGGTGGCTGTAGCCGTAGTGGTGGCCATGGTTGCGCACGAAGGAGTTGTACAACTCGTCGCAGCAGATGCTCCGCTGCGACAGGGTGTACAGGGCAGTGGTTGTAATTGTAGCGTTGGCCGTGGTAGAGGGAGCAATAGCGACCGACAGTGCGCTGGCACATTGTTGGTAATCTATAGTTAAACGCCAGGCACCCATAGATCTTCGACTTGGAAACGAGATACCGCGGCGTGCCGAGAGTGACCTACAAGCACTCGTCCAATATCACCAGACGTCCTGGTTCTCTTCTTTGTCTCGTTTCTTGCTGTCTCCTGCCTGTTTTAGAAGGTGAACCAGGGCGTCTGGGAACAAGACTACAGATATCCCATCCCGTTGACACCACCGCATCCTGGCCCGTCCTCAGAAATATGCTGCCGGCTCTACACAAATGCTTTGCTCACTTTCACGGCTGTGTATGTCAGAGGTCTGCGTTCCGAGATTGTTGTGCACGTATCACTGGTGTCACAGATTTTCGATGTTTCTACAAGACTTGCCTTACCAGGCAACGGTATTATTGGGAATATTGAAGTGCTTATCAGGCATCTATTTAAGCGCTTATCCAGCGCTTATCTGGCGCTTATCAGGTGCTTATTCCGGCGCTTATTCTCTGTCATGGATGGCCTGACTAGCCCTTAATTTTCGCAATTTACCTCTTGTTTTTATCTGTAAAACTCCGGGCTACAACCTAGTTTCAATTCTCTCTGCATAAACTCCTTTGCACGTCTATTAAGCGCCCGTATCACGTGGCTTAGACGCTCCACACGGTCACATTACTTGCTACTACGTCACACTGGCATGTGACTTAGCTTAAGTAAGACCACATGGCTACAGACACATGGCTCAGCCCATAGCTAGGGTTTGACGTCATAGACACCATCCACATGGGCTCCTTATTGTTCTTTCCCTATTGTTCTCTTTATGGAAGGATGTTCTCACAGGTGTGGGAATGGAATACAATAGTTGGTCTCCTTTTAGATAGATTCTCTCACGGGTAGAGTTCTTGGCAAGGTCTAGACAATAGCTATTGTTCTCCTTTAGGTAGTTCTTTTGTTCTTCGTTCACACGGCTTCTTGCAAAGCCTGCCCTCAACATGGTCTGTGCGCAGGTCCCTGAAGTCTATATATACTGCTGCATGTACGCTCCTAGCCCCCATCTCGACCTCTTGGTCTTTACTGGGCTAGCAACTTGCATAAAGTTTGATAGCTGGTGAGAGCATTGTGCTTCAAGCCTGCCACCACCTCTTCGTCGTCTTCCACACCGTGTCCCTTTTAGTTGCGTCGAGCTTCGTCTCCGTGACATTAGGTCGAGATCATTGTGAAACCCTGGGTTCCCCCATTCCCACCGTTTAAAAAAGTTTATTCCTGTTTGACGAGTACGTCTCCGGTCTTCTCATACCGTTGAGCTACACTTACGTCGTCCGTTTCTACCCCCTGCGCGTTGTCTAGTGCCCAAGGACACGCGCCCCCGTTTTTCTAAGAACCTCTCTACAACTGAGCCTCAGCTCAAGAGGTCTCTTCCATCATTGTTCCTTGACGCTCTCGCTGAAAAGCGCAAGAGTGGTCAACCTCATCTCTGGTCTGACAAAGACCTGGTCACCGTCGCGAAGTACGTGTCCAAGAAGCCGCCTGTCAAAGGCATCACCCTCACCGTCCCCTCTTACGAGGAAAACCAACAACTTCGCGCTTCTGCCAGAGCATACGGAGAACGCGCCGCTGAAGAACGTGCTCGCACTCTAGCTGAGCAGCGAACCCACAAGCCAACTCTCTCGGAGCGGCTCGCCAAACTTCCTCCGCCCACTCCCGCCCCCGCAGCACCCAAACCGGTACTCATTGACTTTAAAAAGTTGACGCCGGTAGATCTCGTCGGCATCTTCAAGCCAAAACTCACCGCCGTCCGTACTCGCTTGCAAGCTCTCACGGAGCTTGAAGAACTCCTAAACCGCGCCAACCCTGACCACCGTCGCGCGCTGCTTCACCTCGTCAATAAGGTCAATCGTTTCCTCAACCGAGTCGACGATCTCGCTCCCGTCACAGCAGACCGCGAGTGGCAGCTCCTGGACTGGGGTTGTAAAGCAATTGGGAAAGTTTCCTTCAAGCAGCTTCGTAAAAACTACGATAGAGTTTTAGCACAACTTAACGTAGTCAATAGTGATAGCTACTTTGAGTGGATCTAGACACGACCACAGTTTTGCCCACCACGCTACAATTACATACATTTCTTCAATTCGAGCACGGTCACAGACGACATGGATCCCAACCAGCCCGCCGCCCCTGCTGCCCCAACTGCCCCAGTCGCCAACCTGAGCCAGCAAGACGTCCTGAATATGTTGGGCGTCTTGACACAAAAATGGTAGACCTGACCAACCAGGTGGCTGCACTTGCAGCTGCACAGACACCAGCGGTTGTCGCTGCTACCCACGTTCTCGGGAAAGAAGCATGTCGAGAAACCAGTCTCCTTCAAGGGGAAAACCTCGTCGGAAGCCCGGCTCTTCCGCCACGCGTTCATAGTATGGGCGCAAAATCAAGGAAAAGCGTTCTTCCAGCAAGACGCGCAAGGCCAGGTCCGGGTGGACAACAACGGCGCGAGGATCTTTGATCCTCATAAACTCATCACAAGCGCCCTGTCCTTCATGCAGGAGGACGCCGCTGATTGGGCTCGCCCTCACATTGAGGAGTTAGCCAATAGCAAACCAGCATTTGGAAATGACTGGGACACATTTATCGAGGCTTTTAAAGCCAAATTCGAGCCTATAGATGCTGTCATGGAGGCCAAGACGAAAGTCGCCAACATGAAGCAAGGCAACAAGACCTTCGCCGCCCACATCTCCGAGTTTGAGACATGGGCCCCTCGCACTGGCTGGAGCCAGCAGGACCTCTTTGACCGCCTCAAGTCGAGCTTGAGCACCGAGTACTTGCAACGTGTCTCGTACTTTCAAACCCGTGCCGCCACCTATGACGCACTCAAAGACCAATGCAAAGCGGTCGATGCTCAACTTGCCGATCTTCGCAACAGCACCGGCAAGGTCATGGTGGACAGCTCGTCAGGGCACGGCAAGTCCCATCAGCAGGCGTTCCGCGATCCCAACGCTATGGAGATCGATGCCTCCCGTTTCTCCGCCTCGTTTGACTCGCTCTTTGCGGGTCTGGGCAAACAGGAGATCTTCCAGAAATGGAAGAAGGAGATGAGCAAGCGCTGCTCGGTTTGCGGATCTGAGAGTCACAAGAAAAGGGACTCGAAGCACCCAGACGACCCGGTCTGCAACCACTGCGGTGGCACCGGTCACTGGGGGGCGGTTTGCCTGAAAAGGCTTCAAGGCGTCCCTAAGGGACAAAAAGTTGCTGCAACCTCGTCGACCTCGTCGACCACTACTGCGCCAAAGCAAGACGCGTCCAACGACAAGGATGCTAAGATTGCGGCGCTCAAGGACATGCTTGACATCCAGAAGAAGCAAATGGATGAGATGGCAGCAAAAATCAATGCGGTTTTTTGAAACGGACTCGTGACACAGCCGCAGCTGCGAGTCCCCCTGATACCCTGTCCTTGTCTCCTTCGTCGTCATCCTCGTCTTCTGCCTCGTGTACCATAGCAACTCCGTGCCCGTCATCTACTGTCTCTGCATGTACTATATCCTCTTTAGACCGGTTATCGTCCCATTTCCGAATACATGTACTAGTAAAAGGTCTGAATAGAAGCATTCGCATTCCTGCCATGATCGATTCAGGAGCTACAGCTTTATTCATCAGTCATCAGTTCGTCAAGAAGCATAAGATTATTCAGCACCCGCTCGAAAGGATTATCTCATTGCATAACATTGACGGAACTAAGAATAAAGCTGGCGGATTAACGCACTTCGTTCGCCTTACACTCACAGTTGGAGATCACACGGAAAAAGCAGAATTTCTCGTCACGGACTTAGGTCCAGAAGACATCATTCTTGGGCTACCATGGCTCAAGCGCGTAAACCCTACCGTCAACTGGGAAAAAGGAGAAATGACAATCCGAGCGGCTCGGAAGAATCTCCTGACGAACCTTTCCAGAAGGTTGACGGTAATCGCAAAGAACGTAGGCAGTGGGTCAAAGCCGGTATTATCCAAGACACCACTGACGAAGTCTGGTGTATGGCCGGCTTCACCTACTCTACTAAGCTTGCTGCCGAAGCTAACGAAGCTAAAGCTCATCGCTCCTTCGAAGACATCGTTCCATCAGAGTACCACAGACACGCTAAAGTCTTCTCTGAGGAAGAGTCTAATCGGCTACCCCAGCATCAGCCCTGGGACCATTCGATTGATCTCAAACCAGACGCTCCTGAGACCATCAAATCGAAAGTTTATCCTATGCCCCTGAACGAACAAGCCGAGCTTGACAAGTTCATTCAGGAGAACCTATCAAAAGGTTACATCACGCCTTCTAAGTCTCCGATGGCTTCTCCAGTCTTCTTCATCAAAAAGAAGGACAACAAACTCCGACTTATTCAGGACTACCGCAAACTCAACGACATCACGGTAAAGAACCGTTACCCACTACCGCTTGCTACCGACATTATCAACAAGCTCAAGGGTGCAAAGATCTTCACCAAGTTCGATGTTCGTTGGGGATATCACAATGTCCGCATCAAAGAAGGAGATGAATACAAAGCGGCTTTCGTTACCAACCGAGGACTTTTCGAACCTAAAGTCATGTTCTTCGGCTCACGAACTCACCCGCTACCTTCCAAGCTCTGATGGACAACATCTTCGCTGACCTCGTAGCCGAGGGCAAGGTGGCTGTCTATCTAGATGACATCTTAATCTGGAGTAACAACCTGACAGAGCACCGCAAGGTTGTTCATGAAGTCCTCGAGCGACTTCAGCAACACGATCTGTATCTTCGTCCGGAAAAGTGCGAGTTTGAGAAATCTGAGATCGAGTACCTCGGGTTGATCATTCGCGCTGGCGAAGTAGCTATGGACCCTGTCAAAGTCCAAGCAGTTTCTACGTGGCCCACACCCAAGAACCTCAAAGAAGTCAGAGGATTCATCGGGTTTGCCAACTTCTACCGCCGCTTCATTCAAGACTTCTCAAAGCACGCACGGCCTCTACACGACCTGACTAAGAAGGACGTACCGTTCGTCTGGGGTCCAGCACAGCAGACTGCCTTCACGCTACTAAAGAAGGCCTTTACCACTAAGCCTATCTTGGCAGTCTGGGACCCTGAACTCCCTACACGTCTAGAAGTCGATGCCTCGGGCTATGCGACCGGTGGAATCATCTCCCAGAAATCGAAGGAAGATGGATTCTACCACCCTATCGCCTACCGGTCCGCATCTATGACTGAAGCAGAGCGTAACTACGAAATCTTTGATCGGGAGATGTTAGCCATCACCGAGGCTCTCAAAGATTGGCGCCACTACCTTGAGGGGCTCAAGGAACCGTTTGAGATCTGGACAGATCACGCGAACCTGCAGTACTGGAAAACTGCGCAACACCTCACTCGACGTCAAGCACGTTGGTCACTACTTTTGGCCGACTTCGACTTCGTGTTGGTTCACAAGCCTGGCAGTACCATGATACACGCTGATCCTCTCTCTCGTCTTCACTCTCACGCTGTCACGGACGAAGAAGACAACAAGGATCAGGTGGTACTGAAACCGGAACACTTCCGGATCCTCGCTACCAGTGCACTTGCTACTACCTCTCCGCTCGAATCAAAGATCCGAGAATGCACGGAGCAAGAAGCAGAAGTCGCACAAGCTCTAGCTACCCTTCGAAAGAAGGGTCCTCGCAAACTTGTCGGCGGTTTACTCGAATGGGAAGAGAGTGACGGACTCATCTACTACAAGGGAAAACTCTATATCCCTAACAACAAAGAGCTCCGTCATGAAATTGTCAAATCTTGCCATGACACACCCGCGGCTGGTCATCCAGGCAAACACGGCACCATAGAGCTAGTCTCACGACACTATTGGTGGCCGAAGATGAATGCCTTCGTAGAGACTTACGTACTAGGCTGTGATCGCTGTCAGCGTTACAAGTCAGCTCCACATCCTAAAGCAGTACTACAGCCTCAGGAAACTCCGGCCGGACCTTGGGAACACATCGGTGTAGATCTCATCACTCAGCTGCCACCCTCTAAGGGATTCGATTCGATCGCGGTCTACGTCGACCACTACTCCGATCAAACGCACATCATCCCTACCACCACTAAGGTTAACGCTGAGGGGATTGCCGATCTACATTACAAAGAAGTATTCCGACTTCACGGCATTCCCAAGAAGGTGTTCTCTGACCGAGGACCCCAGTTTGCAGCGCGCTTCATGCGTGCGCTCTATCACCGCTTAGGCATAGAGACTGGTTTTACGACCGCCTACCATCCGCAAGGAAATGGCAAAGTCGAACGCAAAAACCAGGATATCGAACAGTACCTGCGTCTATTCTGTCAGCAACGACAAGACGACTGGGTCGATCATCTGCCGGCGGCTGAGTTTGCACTCAACTCGCGAGTACATGCGGGTAATTCACAAACACCGTTTGAAGTCATCTACGGATATCGTCCCGACTTCACTATACCAGTCGGCAAGCGAAGCAATATCCCATCACTCGATGAGCGCCTTGACAACATGGCTCGAGTACGCAAGGAGACCGAAGCAGCTCTTCGTCTAAGCAAAGAAAAGATGAAGCAACTCTACGAGTCTGAGAAGCGCTCTCCACGCGTCTTCCAAGTAGGGGACATGGTCTGGCTAAACGCTAAAAACGTCCAGATCCACCAGGCTACCCCTAAACTCGGTCCTCGACAACTCGGCCCGTACAAGGTCATCGAACGCATTGGCAATCTCGATTACAAACTCGATCTACCCAGCTATCTCCGAATCCACCCCGTCTTCCATATCAACCGTCTAAGTCCCTGGCACGACAACGGCAAAGACGTACCTCCACCTCCTGATCCTATCGTCATAGAAGGAGAAGAACAGTACGTCGTCGAAAAGGTGCTAGACAGCAGGCTACACGGACGTTGGAAGAAATTGCAATTCCTTGTCAAATGGGAAGGGTATTCAGACGGACACAATAGCTGGGAACCGGTTGAAAACCTCGAGAATAGTCAAGAAGCGATTGACGACTTCTACAAAGCAAACCCCGGAGCGCCCCGGGTCATCAAAGCTTCACTCTTCGCGGATCTCCGCTCGCACTTTCGGGAATTCAATACCCAGACCGACCCCGCTTTCCTTCGCACGATCTATCCATCTACATACGATCTTAGCTGGGATGAAGGCAAACACATCGGTCTGGATATCTCAAGAACATCACACTGACGGGTAACGTCGAGTCAACGACACCAGAAGGGGAGAAACTTCCTAGCATCCTTCTGACTAGACAATCGGGGCAATTCTGCTGAATCCCTGTAGACGGGTAGAAGACCTCTATCACCACAGCACAGTGATGCTTCGCGAGGACGCTCGATTTTAGGAGGGGGGTAATGTCATGGATGGCCTGACTAGCCCTTAATTTTCGCAATTTACCTCTTGTTTTTATCTATAAAACTCCGGGCTGCAGCTCAGTTGCAACCTTCTCTGCACAAACTCCTTTGCACGTCTATTAAGCGCCCGTATCACGTGGCTTAGACGCTCCACACGGTCACATTACTTGCTACTACGTCACACTGGCATGTGACTTAGCTTAAGTAAGACCACATGGCTACAGACACATGGTTCAGCCCATAGCTAGGGTTTGATGTCATAAATGACGTCCACATGGACTCCTTTTGTTCTTTCCTTATTGTTCTCTTTATGGAAGGATGTTCTCACAGGTGTGGGAATGGAATACAATAGTTGGTCTCCTTTTAGATAGATTCTCTCACGAGTAGAGTTCTTGGCAAAGTCTAGACAATAGCTATTGTTCTCCTTTAGGTAGTCCTTTTGTTCTTCGTTCACATGGCTTCTTGCAAAGCCTGCCCTCAACATGGTCTGTGCGCAGGTCCCTGAAGTCTATATAAGCAGCTACATGTACGCTCCTAGCCCCCATCTCGACCTCTTGGTCTTTACTGGGCTAGGTAAGCAAATCCCTCCTGTACTACATAGCTAGTAGTACCCAATACTAACTTGGTCTTTACTGGGCTAGCAACTTGCATAAAGTTTGATAGCTGGTGAGAGCATTGTGCTTCAAGCCTGCCACCACCTCTTCGTCGTCTTCCACACCGTGTCCCTTTTAGTTGCGTCGAGCTTCGTCTCCGTGACAGTGTCAGATCGCGATAAATTGTTCATGTTGCGCTTCTGGAAGGCACTCACTAAATTGACTGGTGTGGACTTGAAGATGTCAACTTCTTACCACCCCGAGACAGACGGTGCAAGCGAACGCTCAAACAAGACGATCATACAAGCGTTGCGTTTCCACGTCGAGCGAAACCAGAAGGGCTGGGTGCGCGCGCTACCTGCGGTGCGCTTCAACTACATGAACACCGTCAACGCCTCCACCGGCTTCTCTCCATTCCAACTACGACACGGTCATTCCCCTCGTATCATTCCACCACTATGTGATGCTTCCGCAAAATCCGCATGCAAAATCGTGGGCAGCGAGGCTCTCGTTGCGCAGAAAGTCATCAAACAAATCGACACGGACGTATTGGAAGCAGCGGGAAACACTAGAAACGGAAACTAGCACGAGATATATTGTTGAGACTTCAACGTCGGGACAAAGGGAATGAGCAGATAATAATGTGTATGATAAGTGGGCGTACCTTCAACGTCGGGACAAAGGGAATGAAGTCCGTCGACGTTGAAGGTGAGGTTTATATATGAACTTCAGAGGCTCGGCGGGGACGAATAGGAATGTGAGAACAGAGAGGAAGAGTGTTTATGTAAGCAACGTCCTGAATAGGTAACTGTACTCGTTGTGGCCCTGTGGCCAGGGTTACAGGTTCGTGCGTGCCATGCCACCACGTCAATGAACTCATGCTTGAATTTTGTCCGCTTCTGCATCTGTGATTGAAGGAAGCTTGTTGTCGTGTTGTTCGTTGTCGTCAGGATCAAGGTCATAGATAGGGGGGAAAGGAAATACGGGCGGCATGAAGAGCAAGGGAAAGATACAATTGAAGAGGGCCACGACGAGAGACGAAACACAAGGTCGTGATGGATTTCATTAAGGGTCGAGTTATCTAATCTGCACATGAAACTCGAAGAAAAATAATCAGGCGCCCGCTGATGATCTCGAAAAGTCTTTGATTTCGAGCACGTGCGACTGAGCGGTACCCCACACTGACCGATTACACCAGACGTTAAGGAGCGCGGTTCATTGTGTCTTTTTCGAACTCCGCGCTCCAAACAAGGAAGGAGCATCGGCGACGTCCGCGCTCTCCCTCAACGTCTGGTTCGAGACTACTACCACTCGTCTCGTTTCGCGGACCTGTTGCGGGACGTAATCATGTCTGGCTTTCGTGCGCCCCCACGCAAAGGAGAGAACTTCGAGCTCAGTGCAGACCTCAATAGTGAATACAAGGAAAAAAGAAAGGATGCTATCAAGCGAGTCATAGCTAACATGACGGTTCAGAAGGGTGCGTCGCACACATACGATTCAAACACGCAACCCTCACACAGAGTTGATTGTAAGACGTTAGCGGCCTGTTTCCTGACGTGCTGAAGAACATGCAAACCGACGATCTCGAGCAGAAGAAGCTTGTGTACCTCTACCTGATGAATTACGCAAAGACGCAGCCTGAGCTGGTCATCCTTGCTGTCAATACCTTCGTCAAGGACACAGATGACTCAAATCCTCTCGTGCGGGCCCTTGCTATCCGCACGATGGGATGCTTACGGGCAGAGAAGATAATTGACTATCTTTGCGACCCTCTTCAGAAGTGTCTACGCGATGAGAACCCCTACGTGCGCAAAACGGCCGCGTTATGTGTTGCGAAGTTGTATGATCTCAAGCCGGAGCTGGTGATAGAGAATGGATTCTTGGAGACCCTACGGGACATGATTGCAGACAGCAACCCTATGGTACGGCTACACGCTCTCATATAGCAATATTCACTGACGTTCAAGCAGGTCGTCGCGAACACAGTCGCTGCGCTGACTGACATACACCATGCCGCGGTCGCTGCTGGGTCGAACGGGGATATTTTTGTCATCACAAGCAATGTGCTCAACAAGCTGCTCATCGCATTGAACGAGTGCTCTGAATGGGGACGTGTGGCAATATTGAACGCTTTGTCGCGGTACACTGCTGTCGATGAGCGAGAGAGCGAACATATATGCGAACGAGTCGTTCCGCAATTCCAACACGCCAACGCAGGTGTCGTATTAGCGGCCGTTAAGGTGACTGCCTCGTTTAGGGGATTTTCCTGCGCATCCTGACATCCGGATCCAGGTGATCATGATACACATGCGCGACGTCACCTCAGAGAACCTCACGAAGCAACTCGTTCGAAAGATGGCCCCTCCATTGGTGACGCTCCTCTCGAACCCCCCGGAGGTGCAATGGGTAGCACTGCGTAACATCAATCTCCTGCTACAAAAACGTCCAGACATTTTATCGACAGAAATGCGTGTGTTCTTCTGCAAGTATAATGATCCACTCTATGTCAAGGTTGAGAAGCTAGACATCATGGTGCGCCTTGCTGGAGAGAGCAATGTCGACGCGCTTCTCAGTGAACTCAAAGAGTATGTTTTTCCTGCGCGAGAAGGCTCGTGACCTGATGATCGTACTTTCAGGTACGCTTCCGAGGTAGACGTTGACTTCGTGCGGAGGAGTATCAAAGCTATCGGGCAAACAGCCATCAAGATAGACGAGGCCGCAGAGCGCTGTGTCAATGTACTGCTCGAGTTGATAGGGACTCGTGTAAGTTATGTCGTGCAGGAAGCGGTAGTCGTAATGAAGGTACGTTCAAGCATGCCGAAGTACCAGAAGTCGTCCTAATATCAGATCGTTGTCATAGGACATATTCCGCAAGTACCCCTCAACATATGAAGGTGTTATCCCCACTTTGTGCGCCAACCTCGACGAGCTTGATGAACCTGAGGCAAAAGCGTCGCTGATCTGGATTATTGGGGAGTACGCTAACAAAATTGAAAACGCGGATGAATTGCTAGGCATTTTCGTCGATACGTTCACTGAGGAGTCTTATCCCGTAAGGACCTTCATACCTTCCTCTTTCTCTCGTTCCTGACATGTGCTTCAATGCAGGTGCAATTGCAGACACTGACAGCAGTCGTCAAACTTTTCCTGCGCAAGCCGGAAAGCTCGCAGGGATTGGTGCAGCGGGTGTTGAATACTGCTACAAAAGACTGTGACTCTCCCGACGTGCGGGATCGCGCATATATATACTGGCGACTGCTATCCACAGATCCTGGAGCAGCAAAGGTGAGGTTTTTTTATTGGCCGTCAAACTACAGTTCATAAGTTAATCTCCCCTAGACTGTCGTATTAGCACATCGGCCCCCAATATCGTTACCCAGGACGACAATTGCGCCCGCTCTATTAGAGGAGTTGCTCGGAGAGATATCAAGCCTAGCTAGCGTGTATCATAAACCTGCTGAAACCTTCGTGGGCAGAGGTAGGATTGGTGCGGACGCCTTGGCGCGGAAAGCCGGAGAGTATGTCGCCGTTCGTCTCTGGTGTACGAACATAACTTACCTGACATGTGACCAGTCTCGGCGATGACCAACAGGTTACCCAGAAGGCACTTCAAACAGTCGTCATCGGGCAACAAGCTGAAAACCTGCTGAACTTCGACGATCCCAGCATAGATGAGCAACAACCGTCTGGCATTGCAGCTACCGCCGCCCTCGCATCCACTCCTGCAGCAGCCAACCTCCTGGCAGGAACGTCGAGCAATCCTCTCGACGACTTGGTCTCAATATTTGGCAATGCAGGTATCTCCAGCACGCCTGCTGTTGGCGCTGCGGCACAACAGAACAATGCCTTCGGAGGACTCTCGTTTGGGCAACCAATGGCTCCCACGCTTGCACCGACTACGCCATCTGTACTACAGTCGCCGCCCAATGCTCAGCCGCAGCAAGCACAGGATGACTTGCTGGGATTGTTCTAGTTGTTTTGTGTAACATTGCCACGCTTTCTGTCAGTCTAATTATTGTAACTTTGCTTCAAAGAGGATATTGACCCCTCTTTGAGCCTCACATACGACTGCGGTTGCCTCTAAAATGCGTCGACGTCCAGACATGCATCCTGCACTGCTCGTTGGTGCATGTGGCTGCTGCCGCTTCAGACTGGTTATAGGCAGCTTTACGGTAGAGGCAAGGCTCCAAATGCAGCTGCACAGGGCTGCTCGTGGGGCTCGTGATTAGGTACACTAGAGTGTCAAAACCAAGCGACCTTGAACAAAAGAAAACAAAGTGCTATGATAACCTTGCAGGTCTTGTTCTGCCGTCCAAAAAGGATCGTACTTGCACGGTATGTAAATCAGACGCGATACGAGTAAACGTAATATAATTGACTACGATACGGCATACAAAGTTCACAGCCAACGTTACCTCTCCAACCGCTTGATCACTTGCGCAGTCCTGTGTCACGCGTGTCTTTCGATAATGCTCGAGTGAACGTTTGAAACGAAAACTGTGGATTTACAAGCTATCGATTTTGCATGCCTGTTTCAGTTTGTCTGTGCTCCAACAGCCTAAGGAGCACATCGTCAACACAAACATCCAAGACAATCATCAGAAGAAGAAGAAAAACGACGCACCAATCGCTTCAAATGTTCCATGAAAACCTGCAAGCTTACGTCGTCCGTGAAGATAGCCTGGCCAGAGCTCCCACCAGTAGCAGACCCATACATGCCAGTGGACATGTGCGTCGTGGATGGATTCAATTTTGACAACAGGAACCGCGCTTGGCTGCCGCCTTGATCACAAACGATGTACCGAGGGATCGGGAAACGTTCCACGAGGAGCTCCTGCGCATCGCGTACAGGGGACTCTAGCAGTTCTTTGAAGTTCTCATAGCCTTCTTGCTCCTGATATCCAGCCTTGCGCCACTGCGCAACCGTCTCGCCGTGGAAGATGAGGATGTGGAAGAACGTGTCGAGAAGGAGGATGACATCGGGCTTGATGGAGACGCTGTCCAGCAGCACGGGGGACGGAGGAACATCAAATGTGTAAGACATCAGCGTTGGCTGAATCATCGTCAGCGAGTTGTTGACATCCTCCTCGTTGAGTACATGTCTACGGACGTACAAGTGAGAAACAACATGAGGGTGCACGGCTGGAGCATACTACTTACCGATAGAAGGCAGTCTCATCCGGACTGTTGTTGAAGACTTGTAAGAACTGGCTCCGTCGAAGATGGAACATGAATTGCGGATAGATGCTGAAGTTGTCCGTGAGGCGGAAGCTCGCTGGGTCTTCCTTGCGATAGTCCGCGAATTTCTGGCACAGCCTGATCAACATTCTATCGAGCCACCTGAGTACGTCAGGCGAGTCGTCGATCTCAGCTTTGAAGACGGCGATACGAGCCATGAGAACCGCAGCCGCCTCCTGGTCGAACGACGCTGCGATGCTGGGAGAACCTGCTTCTGCAAAGTTACGGGCGATTGTCGTTACCCTGAGTCGCTGCTGGCCAGACGAATGCTGGTAGTGCGTCACAAACTGAATAAGACCGCGGGAGCCTGGTTGAAGGGGTTGGCCTGCGGGTGTGACAACCTCGAAGTATACCGCGGCGGCAGTGTGAGGAGTGACGCAGTTGACTTTCCACGCGGAGGTCTGACCGATACCGATCTCGGTTTCGCCAACACAGCCTGACTTTTTCGCGGCTGAGATGGCATGACCAATCATGCCGGAAACTTTGAGTTCCTTGGTGGTCTGTACGTCAAACGTTGCGTTGAACCCCATCTCAAGGTGCCCATCCGCGTCCTTGTTGAAGACTCGAAGAAAGCTCTGCTTGAAGATCGAGGTGGCGAAAGAATCGGAGAGGACGATAACGCCATTCGTTGAATTGGGCAGGGACTTCATCTCGAGGAGGCCAATCTGGTCCAAGCAACCAGCGAATAGGTCGATGATGTGCCCATTGTTCGATGCACGCTTGGCAAGGCCTTCGTAAAACTGAAGGATTTGGTCAGAACGTCAGCCGGTATGAGCTTCAGTGTACTCATACCTTAGAGGCACGCTTGAAGTGCTTTGCACTATCTCGGTCGATATCGTGATGTGAACGGATAGGCTCCTTCAGCTCATTATTGACGACCATGCCAGGACCCTCAGTAGCAGGACCACCTGCAAACAGCATGACACGAGCGCCAGTGTTAGGGAATGTTGTCTTCCCGAAAGAGGTGCGTCAACGCAATCGATACTACGAGAATCTGGCCACATACCTCGAGAAGCCCAACGGCAACACTCAATGCAACTCCGGTGCACCTCAAGGAACGCTTGTCGTTCGCGACAGGCCACGGATCCCGGGGTAAGGCCTCTAATATTCCAGTCAGCTGGAACTCGCATTGCTGGACAGGCATAAGAAAGCGAGCTGCTCCGAACGTCTGAGGAGGGAGAGGTTGTCCTGGGCGCGGAGCAGCACGGTTCTGGGGGTTGAGACCGAGCATGTCCTGTATCTGCTTAGACGAGTACTCCTTGTTGCCGCGAAAAACATAGGATTTGCTGCATTCCGCGTAGCCCAGCTCGTGGACTTGTGCCATCGTGCCGAACGTTATCAAGCCGACGAGTGCATACGGCGGGAGGAGACTCAAACTGACAACGAGTGCATCCCGAAGGGCCTTTAGGTCGTCTTCGTCCAAACAAGTGTCGACGACAAGGAGGAAGATGGGAGGGACTTGCGCGGGACGGGCCAGCGTGTACTCGATTGTGGTATACTTCGCCAGGAGCTCTGCAGGAAGATTCGTGTTTGAAATATCCTTGTAGTGCGGCGGAAATGCATTTCTTTGGAGACAGAAAGGGCATATCCAGAGTTTTCCACGGATGTCGATTTGGCTGGTACACTGGCATAAGTTGGTGTCGAAGCTCGGCGTCGAGAATAACTTACCAGTACGGGTTGAGGACGGCACGGCAGGGTGGCTTGCAGGTAACAGGCTCGTATAGCACTGGTGGCAAATCTTCACGCTGCTTGAGGGGAGTGTATAGCGCAGAAATGGGAACGACAGTGCGGGTAGCTTCAATCCTCGACGAGGGCCATACGTTCCACGAAAGCCGAACGCCTGCATAATCTCAGTACTTGTCTAAGCGCAGTACTCTAAGCACTCACCGTCGCGTTCCTCTACATCTTCGAAGTTCAACATTGCTAAGTCGTAGTTTGCGGGTGAGTGCAGGTCCGCGCAGTTTGCGATCAATCTCGAATACGCGTACTTCCACGTCACTCAAGATTTTTAACAAGGTGTCGAAGCTGTTGCACAATAAGAGCGTGCTGAGTTACAGTGCTGAGGGGGTGTGTGTGTAAGATGACAAGAGGGCGTTGTTGTCGAGGGCGTGGAGTTGGGTGAGCAAGCTGTAATCTAAGTTTCGCCGCTTGAAGCGTGGCCCACGTGGCAGGCGTCGGCATTCCCAATAGGGTCGTTCAAAGTTGGCGCAGCTCCGCCGCTCGCAGCTCGCAGCGCGGGCGTCAATTGCCCCAAAGCGGAATATAACGTAAGTGGTCACATTCTGTCACAGCGCGGTCGCCGTCGTCGCAGTCGGTGCGCTTCGTGTCTACTGTAGTCTTCGAGTAGCACAGACTCAACCTCTCACTGTCCTTACATCTCACACTCTTTTGACAAATCTCATACTATGTCTTGTGCTGTGTCTGCTGGGAAGAAGAAGGCTGTAAAGGAGCTGGCCAAGCCTTTCCCACAGCTGGATTGGCAAGAGCAAATGACCTGGCAGCTGCTGGAGCTTGCAGAGAAGTCGGAAAACCGGAAGGTGCTGTTTGGAAAGCAGGCTGATGAGGTATGAGGCACGGGAAATTGGTCAAGTAGCTATACTGATCCATTTCACTGATTAGAATACAAGTGGAGACAGGAAAATTACAGTGTATGGTCGGATTGGGAAGGCTCTCTTTCCAGAGCTGCATGAGCTTGATGGTGCAAAGCTAGCAAACAAGATTAAGGCTAAGCTTGAAGGGTGTGTTGAACATCATGGTCTCTGCTCCCATGTACCTGCTCAATTGAATTCACAGGCTCATCAGGACATACAGGAAGCAGAAGGCTCGTCTGGTTGTTACTGGAGGTGGCCTTCGTGACGATGATGAGGAAGCAGCAGATGAACATGGGTCTGAGTTTCTGAAGCACTATATCCCTGCAGAGGGTCCAAATGCTGAGACTCCAGAGGTGGCTAAGAACTTATGGGGTATGTTCACACATTTTGGCACTGCTATTCTTATTTATGTCAACTCTTTGCAGAAGAGATCACAAAGAAGTTCCCCTTCTTTCCGGCTCTTCACCGCCTCTTGTCTGAGAGGCCAAACATCACTCCCATTGCCATCACAACAGGAATTGGACCTCTGGGAAGGCGTACTATCCATCTTCAGCCACTCAACAATCGTCCTGAGCCTACCCCTGATACAGCTCCGAACTCTCCTACATTCCGCACTTTTGGAGATGACGCAACCAATGGTCCGCCATCACCAGTGCCCTCATCAGCTCCCCCACACTCTAGTCGTGGTCCAAAGGCCTCTGTCAACATGTCTGCTGAGAAGCTTGAACGTCTTCAGGCTTCTATCCAGCCGGTGAGCAAGAAGCGTGGGATAGATGCTATGCTCTTGGACTTTGCAAGGTGTGTTCAGTCTTTTGTGAACATGCATATGCTGATGAAGTTGCAGAGAAAACGCTGCATCCCTTGCTGAGCATCGCCGGCGTGAAGATGCTCGTTTTGAGCGCACACAGCTACTTGAGGAGTACAGGGCAGGAGTTTGGACTCTTGAAGAGTACCGCAAGAAGCTGAAAGAGCTTCTTGCAAGTTCAACGAGTGAGTCTCGTAAACGTCCTCGTCTTTCAGATGAGCTTGCTGGTCCTTCCCAACGTGATGGTTCTCCTGAATGGGATGCTGAGAATGGACCACTTCCATCTGATGATGAATAGGTTGGCTCTTCTGCGTAGAATACAACATACCCAACAATTGTCTTGATTCTGATGTAGATATTCTATATACCTGAACTTTAATCATCTATAATGCTTTAAAAGCTACAAGTTCATCAACTAGCTGCTGCCGTTTGCTATTGTTTTCTGCAGCATCTAATTCCTCTTGTGCCTCCCCAACATCTTGTCCGCCCTCTTGTCCTGCAAGTTCACCAATAAATCTGTCCATGTTCTCACATCCCTCTACATCAATGCAAAGATTATGGAGAATAATTGCAATTGTAATCCAGCGACAAGCCTGCAAATGCTCGTTGTTATTGCGGATTGGAACTCGGAGTCCTCTCAAGCACTGCCAGCGACCTTTCAAAGCACCCATGCAGTGCTCTGACCGGACACGAAAGCCAGCAACAACAGCATCAAAAAGCTTGTTGTGTGGGTGAAGAGATGCTGGTTTCTTGTGAACAGGAATTGTCCTTGCATTACAAGGATATGCTGAGTCAGTCCATGCAAACTCGCCCTCTTCAAAAAACCAATCGGGAAACTTTGCAGCAGCAGTGTGCTCAAAGGCACTTGCATCGTGAGCGGAACCAACAAGTCCATGCGAGTAGTCCACAATCCGCAAAGAAGATGGGATGTTTCCAATCTGAGAGAATTGAATGAAGACTTTGGATATCATTGTGGTTTGACACATACCTGAACATTAAGTCCGTAATTGCACTTACGAGTGTAGTATGCATCACCATTCTGGCCTGGCTTTGAGAAGAGGGCAACAATTGTACCATCATACATCACCCAGCCATTTCGCCAGGTTCCACGAAATCCTAAGTGCTCATCCATCCACATTTTCTCCTTCTCCTTCTCCTCCGGTGTCAACCTTCGAACGAAGAGATCGTGAAGAGACTCAATAGCATCAAAGCAACGTTGAGTATATAGCACCACTGTGCCCTCTGAAACCCCAGCGGTTCTCGCAATGTCCTCTACTGAAGCACCATTGCCATACCGTCCCAAACGGTACAGTGTCACAGCTAGCTGCATCTCCACTGGTGCCTGTGAATTGTTGGAATTGTTGGTGAAAACAGGATGGTCGTCAATCAAGTTCAAAAGTGTTTGAAACACCTCTGGAGACACACGAAGCATGCTCTGAAACCGGTTATGAGTGTGAGGACTTTGGGCATACACCCATGCAAGATGCAAGTTGGGGACTTTTAGGACAGGAGGTCGTGCACGAAGGTAGCGTGCTTGCATGACGGCGGCAAGAATGCCAACATCAGTTTGAAGCTGCATAAGAGCGTCTTCAAGATTGTCAGAAGGATTAATGATTTCCCGAAGCAGCATGCTCCGGAGGTATGCTCGAGTGATCTCTGTGCGATATGGAGTGTAAGGCATAGCTGAGAATGGTTGAGAATGGTGAAGGAAGTGCAAGCAAAGAAAATTGATTACAATTGTCGCTGCGTTACATTGCCGTGACTACCAAGTACATTTAGCGCACACCGGGCCGGTCGCAAAGCCGGCGCTGCGAGCTGCGAGCGGCGGAGCTGCGCCAACTTTGAACGACCCTAATGTAGCAAGTGGCGGGACACTTCAAAACCGTGGCGGGGCCTCGGCAGTCTGACCTACTGTAGTCTTACTTGAACGGTGACCACGACTGACCGCGCAATCTGCGCTCTCCGGAGTGACATGCAGCAGCAAACTCTCTCGTCATCAACCACCATACTTCAAGCAAGGTACTCACCATCCTGCAACCGTTGGCAGCCACTCCAATCACGTCGATATGCGTACAGCCACGGCAGCGTACCCTAGCCATCCTTCAAGCCAGAACAGAAGCTCGGCTTATGATCTGTTCATCTACGAGAAAGTGTTCACAACAACGGTGGTTGCTGTGAGTGTCGTTTTTCCACTCAACAAGGATCTCTCTACAATGCAACCATCGTTCTCCAAAACTGAAGTCGCTGGAGTTCTCTGAATGACCGGAGTCCAGGCTGACTACGTCTTGCATGCAGCTATTGATGGGCCTTGATAGTCACCCGCAGCACTTCTAAGGGCGGTACTCTGAATCGTTGACACTGACTGTTGAACGTTGGAGGCCATCGCTTCGGAAGTGCTCGCTCGCGACTTGATGCCATCCACTCGATGGTAGCCATATTCTCCGCTTCCCAGCAACCTTGGGAGCGATATATACCTGTAGGCCCTTCCTCGACAAGCCCCTAAGTCCTTTCATCTTCTCGGCCGCTGCGCAGGTGAGGTCCTTGTTGCAAAGAAGAATATCACATCACTGATTTCCTAGTGTGCAGCCTTCTGACTTGTGGGATATTGACTATCACACATCCATCTTCCTCTCAACAATAACTTCACCATGCTTGCCTTTATCCCGCTTTTTATCGCTCTCATTTCATCGGTGTCGCTCGGGCTTGGGGCGCCCACGCCTCTACTTGCCCGCTTTGACGGAGCCCCAGATATCGACAGTGTCATTGCATCTCTCGAAGGCATGTGAGTATATAGGCGCCATCCGTCAGCCATTGTTCCCAGAATGAATATGTACTAACGGTACAAAAGTGGTTTCGGATTTGAGACTCAGGCTTTACATCCAGTTGCACCAACCGGGTAGGGCATTTTCTCGCAAAACCTCGAATCAAAGAACCTGCTCATACTGATTCAAACGACGCTGTCATAGTCTCTCCCTCTCCACTTCTTCCACTTCCTCGGTTGCTCCCTCTGTTACCCCTGCTATAGTTGCGAGGTCTGTCGGCGCGCAAAGTAGTGCGTTCACTGGAGGCGCTCCGCCGATGAAAGCAGGTTATGTCGACAGGTTATGGCAACAGTATGTTTCATTCGCTCGCTCACATTCATGAACACTGTCACTGAGAAGATAACGATAGACAGAAGAGTAAGCAGTCAAACGCTTGAGTGTACAATCATAGAGACCTTCAACTTTGTGTACCCTATAAGTTGAAAGCCTGCATGGATATTTCATGGATATCGATGTCGATGTAGCTTCGAATGGTGCACGTAGCTCGAGTACGGGTGTATGAGCATCTACCGAGTGCAAATATAAGACGAGCGATGTGAACTCTACTGCAACTGAAAGCCTCAATCCAATAGTGGTGAGTAATCCCCTGCAAAGGGCTCGGAGCTCCCGCCAGCGATCATCCCTTAGCTACTCCTCCGTACGAGCTGCGACCTGTTGTTGATGCAGGACTGCTGGATGTTCGAAGCGAGGATAGAACGAATCTGCATTCCCGGTAAATGTGCATTGAACAAGTAGGATCCTAATCTGTAATGTTCAGGGCCAGAGTATTCCTTCCACTTTGGCGATTGACGACATGGTCCTCACTGCGAGCATATCTCACGCGCTACTACTTCAACCAATGAAGCGCACCGTAGCTATTCAAGTTCGAGCAAGGCTCATATTCCAGCAGCTCAGCAGCAGATTCAGCCTATTAGTACGCATGCTGTTCTCACTGCTTCGTGACTGGGACATGCCAGTCTCCGCGCGCGAAGGACTGAACCGTCCCTGTGCGTAGCTGATCAACAGCATCGCAACATAGATAAATCTCCAGCCTGAGGTGGTTTCCTAGTAGTATTCTCACTATACCATTGCCTCTAACATAGGCAGCAGATCCCGGTTATTTAATAACTACGTACTCGTCGTGAGTGACAACTTGAGTCTTTTCCTGATCCTTTCCTGGACACGGAGGAGCACAAAGTTGTCCTTTTTTCATCGCAGAGACGGACATTCTGTCCGCGGGACCTCGCAATCATCAACAGCCGCATGCTCTTCCCAATGATATCCTGCAGTAGTTTTAATGATTATCTTCCGTGTTACTTACAACCATCGACTCCCCGAAAACCCCGCTTGAATGGGCATTTCCATTTCCTTCCCCGACTCATCCAACGAAACGAACATCTCCCACCGAGCCAGCATCGCTGTTTTTGCGGGGAAGTGCCAGTTTTTTCCATGCCAGATGCGCAACGCTCAACAAAGAAGTTGCGTGCAACTTGAAGCCTGTCTGGACCATTTCCTCCTACAAGGAACTTGAAGTCACGCAGCCACACGACCGTATCCCAAAGCTAACACTTTTACTACAGTCGGACGTAAGCGAATGACATCATGCAATTAGGCTCATCTTCTTGATTCGGTATAGCCAGCAATCTCGATGGTCTCCAGCATGTTGTGTCGTCTACAATGGGTTTGAAAACCCTGTAATGCTCGTAAAAATGGCACTATCACGTTTCTCGTTTACAATTGACCAACAAAACTGTACATCAGTACATCAACACGTTTCTGCACGCCGCAGCGTAAGGCCCGTCGACCTCAAGGAAACTTTCGAGACAGACACCACCCCCAGAGTCCGCCTCTCTGCAAAGTTTGGCAGTTCGTGTATGTCTGCATCGCAGTCGTTGACGGGGTCTTCATCGTCGTCGTCAATGTGGATGGGGTTCCCGAGGTTCCCGACAAGGCGAAAAGACCTCTGAGAGGCGAAACGAACGTCTGACATATCTGACATGTGCAGACCCGACTCCGTACTGCCTTCGCTCACGCTATCTCGCAAATTCAACATGAATCTCGAGACGAGTATCGAAGTCAATCTGTTCCACACGGATCAGTAAGCTCAATACTGAGGAAGACCAAATAATGAAGACGGACGTGTCAATCAAGGAAGGCATGTTATTGAACACCTGAGTGAGTGAATTGCACGAGATAAGTAATTAGTCACTGATGTGCATGTACGGACATACCTGAACACGAATAGAGAGTAAACTGAGCACGTTCAAGGACAAAATAGTGCTATGAGTATGTTTCAGCAACGCAGTATACTTGAGGGGGTGTCAATGATCGGCCTTACACAAAATACGTGGTACCTACAGACAGCATAAGTGTGTATGTACTATCGCACACCAACAAGGTAGACTTACCGTCGCGAAGTAGCAAGTAGGACACCCTTGTCCTCAGCCCCGTGCCCGTTTTCTGCAACATTATTTGAATGTCCATAGTCTTCATCCAAGTCAGCGCGATGACGACAGATTCAAAAAGTATACTGAAGAGGGTGCCAAATATGACTAGTACAGCTGGGTGAGTATCGAAGTAACAGCGACAAAGCCCATTCTATAAAATAAAAAAACCTACAGCTATTCCGCTATGTCAGCTTGTAGTATGTAATCAAAAAAAATCGTCACACGCACAAGAACTCGTCGCTACTCACTGAACCACCAAAGTTAAGACTGGATCGTTGTCCACACCCGGTGATTGGCGGTGGAAAGGCAGAAACGACGAGTGTCGCCACGTAAAACTACGCGAGTGGAGATGAGAGCAAGAGCACCGCGAAACAAGTGTGACGCTCACAGTATTGACGAGAGGATAAATAGACCCTAAACCCAGCACAAACCCAAAGATCCTGCGATCTTGATCCCAAATAGCGTACATTCGAGTTGCTGCAAAGACTTTGGTAGACATCAGGTCAATACAGCTTCCTACAAACCGACAGAAGAAGTTTTTTCTGGCTTACGTGCGACGACAAGATACATGGTGATCGTGCAAGCTTCGCTAAACCTCCATACCACAGTGCAGCTAGAGCCCAAAAAAAACAACGTTGGTACCCCGACCAAATATGACAGGAAACATACACTCAACATCTACTTTGATTGGTCACTTTAGCACCACCAAAGCACGGAGGAAAGCCATACGACACGTACCCTGTCTGCAGTAGTTTCAAATTGGCTTGCCCACGACACGACTTGTATCATTCTGAATCCACGATTACACAGCACGACGTATCGGTTGACTAGAAAAAGGAGCGAGGGTACGGATTTCGGGCGCTGCCATATGTACTTTATCTCCTGCGACAAAGTCAATAAATATTCAAAGACGAAGAGAGCTGCCGCAAGATTTAGAAAAAGAACAGGAGTCAGAAAAACTACGGGAGGCGCACCGGTTGCTGCTATTTCGATGGTGGTAGCCGTGTTTCTGCCAGACAAAATTCAGCGCAACGTCGTTTGAAGAGGTCCGAAAGCTTACACTGATTGCCAATTGGCTACAAAATCGGCAAAAGCGTTGGGGTCGTCCAGCGGGTCGCCCTGCGACGTCGACATTGCTGCTGCTCAGCAGAGGGCAATGTGGGAGCACGACGTCGCGAAACAACGCCATATGTACTTACATCTTCAATCAGCGCCCAAGCGCAGTGGGTCTCTATCAAGAATCTTGACAGGTCCACTCCGTTCCCTCAGTAACAGCCCTCCGTCTATCAGCGCTGACTCGACGGGACATCTGCAGCACCGTCGCCAGGGCGAGTCGAGACGGTGACAGGTCACGCATTTGATGTATCTCACGCATGTACAGCCAGTGTAGATGTAGCCAACTCGTGATCATTACATTTTCAGGCACTGCAAA
This sequence comes from Cytidiella melzeri, assembly GCA_022592445.1. Taxonomy (NCBI): domain Eukaryota; kingdom Fungi; phylum Basidiomycota; class Agaricomycetes; order Polyporales; family Irpicaceae; genus Cytidiella; species Cytidiella melzeri. Next base: position 56,023 of record JABYQR010000059.1, on the reverse strand, counting down.
CGTCGCTCGCATTGAGTGCGTTACTGATCCTGAAATAACACTGCACTTACGAATACGCTGACTCCAGGTCATAGACCGACTGCTCCACACCCTCCTTCCCGCCTTCCTCAATCTCCGCTATGTCCATAAATCCTGCAATGAGCGGGTCATGCGCAAATAAGGGTACCTGAAACTGCTCTTCATCAAACACGATTCGAAGGTCCTGTAAGTCGGCGCGCAATCCTTCCCCTTCGAGCGGTGCACCGAGGTTTCCGACCAGCGCTGCGCCAAAACGGACACTGGACATCCTCGAAAGGTTCGCATCCGACGTGTCACCACTTCCCGTAGCGGACATGTACACGTCGCGAAGGTTGATGAAGAAGCGGGAGACGAAAATGGAGGTGATTCTGAACAGACGCAAAGTACTGAGTGTTTGGTTTGATAGACGTCTGACCGCAGACCACCTACACAGCTGTGATTCCTGGTACAGCACCGAAAATCTGAGCATTTTACGTCGTGAGCTAGGTTACAGAGCTCGACATATTATGGAAACAATTACCTGAAATGCGACCGCAATCAGGTTGACGATGTTGAGCAGTAGCAATACTCTAGAAGTCGCCTAAATGAGTTTGCGGTAGCAATGCCAAGAAGGACTATCGTATAAACGTACACAAAATACAGTGCACCTAGTAAAGTCAGCACTGCAACTTCGAAAACGACCTGGAGGGCTCACCGTCGCGCAACAAGAGAGCCCCAATTGAGGATTTGATTTGGAGCTGAGAAAACACCTGTCGTATCCTGGCCGTTCTCATCCAAGTCAGGACTATAACGAGTGTATCCAAGCAAATGGCTGCGACACGGTCCGCTATGCTGACTGCCAATGACGGTCAGCACGAGTCTGGCCTGCGCGGTACCACAGATGTACATACGTCTGTTACGTTTTGGTCGCTGTCAGTGATTCTCGTCAATGGCATAATGCATGTTACTCACATTAATGCGCTACTAGGGTCGTTGAACTGCACAAGCTCGCCGCATCCCGTGAATGGTGGAGGCGTGGATAGGATCGTTACTCGAGTATAATAGAACTGCGACGACAGATCTGAGGTCTCGACGGGCTTCGAACCAGGTATAGACTTACAATGTTGAGTCCTACTGGGGCTAGGCCTAGACAGAGGAGTGTCCACAGAATTGTTCTATCCTTTTCCCAAATGGCGTAAGTCCTGAGTGCCGCGAAGACTGTAAACTGTGTCATAACCCGTGTCAAATTCAAAGTAAAAGGGGCGTACCTGCTGTAACAGTTTGCAAAATCAGAGTGCAAACCTCCGCGGAGCGTAAAATGACATTGCATCTGCAGTAAACCCCACCAGAATGTGAGTATCAAGATTACGCTGTCTAGAAGTGAATTAAGCACGTCTAGACAGTATGACGATTTAGCGACGTAGATGGTGCATGGACGAAATCGCTCACTGTGTCGGCTGCGTCTTGCGATTGGTTATCCCACGAGAATAGCTGAATCGTGAGGAGCAGTTGACTGATTAAAGACACGTATCGGTTGAGCACAAATAGCACGGTGGCTCCAGAGAATTTTCGTGACCAAATGCAACGAAGCTCGTCCGGAAACGTTAATAAATAGTCGTAAAAAAGAAGTGCTGAAGAAGAATCAATTTGGATGGCCCGTAATACAGCTGCATTACTCACTTGTAGCAGCAACCATGCAGGAGTTTGCGTTTATCCTGGTCACGAAAAGATCAGAGCGGTTTGATATGCGATAGGATTTATGCTCACATGTCTTGGAATTTGGACGCAAGGAGGGCCACGAATTGTGTAGAGTCGTCCTGCGACATGGTTACAGACCTGCTGGAGTGCGATGAGAGCCGCTAGGCAATGCATTGCTGCTTTTATGATCAAGAAGATATTGAGAGCGCCAGTTCTCGTTCACGAGCTTCACTCGAGACTTGTCGTAGGTATTACAGCTGCTCATTCGGCGCTGTAGCGGACGTGATGGCAGCCCGAAGCAATCAAAAGTTCGAACGAGCTGCTATCTCCAAACACATCAAAGACTCGGAGGAGCACTTCACCAACTCACCAATACTGGATCAAAGCCAACTTCGCCAGAGTCACGAGCCACGAGCTGCTCAAGCCAGCATACCCAGGAGAGGTGTGAATCAGAACCGTCTAGCTTATGAGTAGACTGGATGTCATTATAAGTGAACGTGAGAGTCAGAGAGCAAACCTCGCGCTTCTGCGTTCCAGCGGGTGTACGGGGTCCAGCTGCTGCCGGAATATTGGACAAGACCCTGGATACCAGCAAGCTTGATCCACAACACCTTTCTTGCTCTCCGCGACGCACAAGTCATACTTGAAGAGAGTATTGTGTCGACACAATACTCTCTTCAAGTATGACTTGTGCGTCGAGCGACTGCTACAATGGGGAAGCACAAGTACACAGCCGCGAAACCCTCACCTGTTCAACCTGATATTACCATCAGTCCCTGCGACGCCGAAATACGTCGTTTCATGTTGACAACTTGAAGTGCCAGCGTGGGTCCCAGACGCTCTAGCGCGCCAGGACCGCCTTTCGGACTATCGTAATACGTACGTGAATACACCGAGGCCTCTAGAGGACCAACATTGTAAAACTTGTATTGTTGATCATCTTCGTAGCGTGCTATTTCATAGATTCGCGCAGTGCACATTGTAACCCAAAACACGTCAGCAGCTAGGCTCGATGGCTCTTGAAGAGGGAATTCAAGTATACCTTTGTATCAACGATTTGGTGCTATACCACAGATAGACACTCTTTGCAGGCTGTACCTCAGGGAAGCAGGTCTTTCGAATAGATATACAACGGACGGGAACCTGTCGGTGAGGCGTATCCTTCCAAGACCAAATGCTGGATCATGAAAGAAGCGGGCCATACTAAGCTTTTATCACCTCTCTGACTGGTTGGCGGTGCTCTACCCTCGCCGTAGCGTAGAAAGTGCACCCAAATCTCCGTGAGTTCGTTCAATCACGGCTCTACGCCGACATATCTGATCACTGAAGAGACAGACCCCCGCAAACCTTGTGCGAGCATCAAGGGCTCGTGACAAGCAAAGATGCTTTTCGGTACGCATCACCCGCCTACGAGACAGTGTCAATGATTGATGTGTACACATTTCCGCGCGCAGCCTCATGCACACCAAGCAGAATGTAGTAATGACAATGCGGTAATGTCGACAGACACAGCTCCGAAACACAGCCATACAACATGCAATAATGATGATCTTCATGTCGACTGATGCAAAGCATCACCTTGCTCAGGTCCTTTCGCATGAAACATTGATTGTGCACGCGAAGTCGCCCGAGGACAACGCTCATCAATGAGTAATCGTATCCCATGGCCAGCCGTTGCCGAACATATAAGCACATCGGTGTCTGACCCAACTGTTCAATTTTCGCCTTCGCTTTCTCCTTCGTCTCCAGTTCTTGTGTTGTATTCTTTTTGGTACTGCGTAGTAAGTATATTTCTCGGACTAAAATTCGACAGAAGTGCTCACCATAATGCGTTTTCAGCCTCTTCCTTTTCCTTGCTCTACTTTTTGATACGCTACAGTCGTATCTCCCCCATTGTTTATTCCCTCATTATCATTTATCAAGTTCCACCCTTTTCGTCTCTTACCTGTCCCCAGCCATGCGGTTCTCTGTCATTGTTCTCTCTACGCTCCTCGCTGCTGCCCTTCCAGGTCTTTCCGCTCCCGTGTGCGTCTCATCAAGCTCTACATGCAATGTTAGGCTGACACATTCTCTCCAGACCATCTGCAGGTCTCCCAGATGTCATTCCTAGTACATACGGTGAATCTAACGAGCATCCTTCCGATGCCTTGATGGGTGGAACACCGTAAGTAATCACATATCGTACGAGCTTCGTACGAAAATCTGAATCACGGTTGTAGCGACAAGCGCGCCGTAGACATCGACGACCCTCTTCTCTTCCACATCATATACACCAACCCTCCGGGCGTCGTTGGAGGGGAGGGCAGCGGGTCCCCCAAGGGACCTCCAGATGCTGCTGGCAAAAGCCAGGAACCTGGAGATGGCGTAGTGGGATCTCAGTAAGTCACGTCCTGATTCCTTATTGATAAGAGGAGCTGAACTGTTTTCAACGTAGTGATTGAGCAAGTATGGACTTTGCGAGCTCGGAGTCGCGCATTGGCACATTTTGGACGTCTCTCTAGTTTGACGATCCCGTGGCAGGGGAACACTATATCCAACGGCCCATCAAGCCACTGCAGCCCACCCCGTGGTGTCACGTCGTTTGCCTTTCTTGTGGCGCGTTGACAATAACCAACAAGCCACGGGGCCTGCAGAAGACGTATTACAGTTGCAGTACGCGCACGCACGCAGGCAATCGTTCCACAGGACGGGGGACAATGGCTGCTGCTGTAATACACGTAACAAATATTCCGCTTCCTACTGTTTTGAGTAAATATTGCTGCAAATCACCGTAACAATGCATACCAAAGAACTTGGACTTCTACATCATACGTGAGAAAGCAACACGTGATCGCGTTTCAATCAAGATGCGCCTTGTACAGGCAGCGATCTTGGGTTCTCGTCAGTCCACGACGAGATGAGCTTGCCAGCAACAGTACCTGCACCGCACCGAACACCCCTTCGACGCCTCTCGCAAGGCTCTCTATTACGATTATCGCGCTCAACAGCCTACCCTGATGTCCCTCACGGCCTCGGTTTCATTGAACCTGCACTCGCCGAGTTGCGCGATGAGGTCGAGACTTTGCAAGGAAACCTCGAAGGGCTTCGAAACCTCGACGATGCTCTAGGAACCTTCAACGAAAGCTTCGCGAGTTGGCTGTACGTGATGAACATGAACGCTCTTACAACTGACTGGCCGCAGGCTCCAACGGACGCGTCGTTTCAACTTGCCGCACGAAGAGCAGGTACGTAACGGTGATATTGATTGCGATAGCAGCTGATGCGGATATTTTCTTTTTTTCATGTCCAGAGGAAGATGCTCGTGCTGCAGCTGAAGCCCTGAGACGCGCTCAAATGCCACCGCCCCCTCCTCCACCATCTGCGCCAGATACATCTGTCATGGACAAAACGACATTCACGGATGCCGAGAGCGATCCGAACGTGACAATGGCTACCACCGTTGGTACATCAGCCGGTGGCGCCTCGAAGAGCATCTCGAAAAAGAAAGGGAAACCAAAGTTGTCGAACAAGGAAAAGAAGGATCGTGCGATGGAGGTCGAGCGGATGGTGTCTTCACTGCCCCTCGAGTTCAGGGGTAGTGATCCTGCCTTGCGGCGACATATTGAGATGGTGATAGAAGGGTTTTTCGACAGAGAAGGCAGGGGCGTCCCGAGTGAGTTTCTTGATTGTTTTTGCTTCGGTGGTAACTAACATTTGTCATGGCTCCAGTTATGGAGTTTGTGAAGCCCCCCGATTTGAACCAAGCGCGTGTGAACAAGTGCTTGATTGCGCTCGTGAATAGGAAAATAGTACGCAAGGATAATAGTTCGGTATGTATATGTGTGTATGTTTCTAGCCTTGCTCAGACGATGCTGATAACCGCCGTTCGCGCCCTCAGGGCACTGTATTATATCATTGGCATGGGCTACCAGGATGAACTTCACGGTCAAGTGTATCCGTAGTCACTGGTAGCTCATGCTACACCCTTGTCCCTCACCATAGGCAGGCATACCAGACATGCTCCACACTCCAATGGACCGAGAAAAGTAGATCGCATAACCAAACCATCATTCGTATCGACACTGTGCTGGCTCAGAGTCTGTTTGGCCGCCATACCCGCAGGTCAGTATGTTCCTTGAAATTGCAATGTTTCGTGATGAGCGTCACGGTATGAGCTCCCCCAGCTGTGTGTACCCAACTTCGTAGAGCACATCAATCTTGGGAGTGCTTGATACACGCTCAAGTACCAACAATTCTGATGTCCGTCTGTCAGCATCTTTCTATTTCTCCTCGTGGCCATCGTACAACTCATGAAGGCTGTGCATCCCGGTTTCGTCTGCTTTGATATCTCGTCCATGATATGCCGTAGGCTGTGCGCCGTGAGCCTAGTGCGCTTCTTGTTTGTTGCTACGGACTGATTCTCATAGCTGAGGCGGCTACAATCAAGTGTTAGTCTCCAGACTCCCCATGGGACCTCGTTCGTACGTGCTTGTGCCGTCTCCAAATTTCAATGGCGTATATCCTCGCCGTCGACAGCGAACCTTGGATACAGAGCATCGCTAACCGGGCGCGAGCACCGTGGACGACGTCCGTTTCGCAAAGTCTGGCAACCCAGCCTATGTTTTCTCAAGGTGAGAGCTGTACTAGGAATATTTCGTGCTGTCTGTGCCTGAAAGCTTTATTGCAGTGACGGCAGTCTCTAGAGAACAGCTCGATGGTAGACCGAGCTTGGACGCCGCACATGCTGGCAGTGATCCACGTGTGCAGACGAGTCACATTATAACCACAGGCAACTCTTCCCGCCAGAACGGCATACCAGCGAGTCTACCAATACGGTGGGCATCTTCCGAGGAGATCTTTGGAAAGCGGGCTGAGCCGACAGCGACTTTGGTCATCACGACGAATAAAATCCATCCAGGTGTCATTATAGCCGTTGTGACCGCCTCCGTCATCGTTCTTCTCGGAATAACACTGTGCTTGTTCATGGGCTCCCGATCCCGACGTCGGGTTCGCGAGAAACTTTCAGTGTCAGTGTGGCAACACCAAGAAAAGGCAAAACCTCGAAGATTCGACTTTAGCTGTACGTACGTTTTTTCTATTTCTCCGCCAAGCATATAGTCAGAGTGCTGACATTAGAGGACCTCCTACTACGATCCTAAATAGTTCCTTGGATCCGTCGTTCATCCCAATCAAGGGTACTGCCCGTCAAACATCCATACATCCTACCTGTGTTTTCCACACATGCGACGGTAGTAGCTGGGCACCGTAGACCACAAGCCCTCCATAGCCAAGACGTAACGCCGTCCATATTGTTCACTTCCATTATAGACACAGGAGACGCCATATCGGAGGGTACACTGGGAGTCTCTCCACGCGCTGCATATGGATCTGATGTGTGTCGGTCAAGACGAATGCGTTCCTCCCAGATGATCTCGTTTACGGACCGGTCGCACGATGATTGGGTGCAGTTGCCTCGAAAACCAGAGATGGCTATGGTCAAGCCTGGGCACTCTTAACATTCAGTTATTGGCGTTGCTGCTGGGATAGGATGTGTCTGGACGGTGTGCTCTGTTGCGTACGATACGTTCTGCGGACTTTCTCAAAGACAAATTATCGCCTTAGCTTATGTATTGGAGTTGACGCAGAGCTAATAGTATATGTACAGTTGGCGCTATGATAACACTGACTTGTACGGTGCAAGTCCGCTGAAATGGTGGCCGCATGAAGCCTTTGAGCACCGATGATTCCCCGCGCATTCGCCCATGATACTAAAAAGTCGCGTACTTGAGGTTATCGTATGCATAGTCAGCAGCACTAGTAGTATATATGGAGGACTCTCGCACGTTCTGTTTATGCCGATTCCCTCCAAAGCTGCTGCCATGCCCCAAACACAAACTTGGCTCGTCACAGGGTAACAGTCCATTTCCCCCGCCAAGAGTCTGACATTATGTCAAGGCTGACTGCAAAGGGTTTTTTGTCTGCAGAACTTCAAGAGGCATTGGCCTCGAATTTGTGACGCAACTGATAGCATCGCCTACCAACGTGGTCATTGCAACTTGCCGCAACACGGACAAGGCGACCGCTCTGAATGACCTCAGTAAACTCGAAGCGAAAGGGGCGTTGCATGTCTTACAGCTAGACACAAGCTCCGTGGCGTCCATCGAAGGAATCTTGGAACCTCTGCAAGACATACTCGGAGATCGTGGGTTGGACTACCTGATCAACAATGCTGGAATTGTGAGTGCAATCAGTCATTGGCAGTCAGTGGTGTACGGCGTTCTCAGACCTCCCTGACAACATTTTTCTTTCGCGCGACGGCATAGAACGCAGGAAAAGACACGGCGTTCAGCTTTCAACCAGCTGATCTGCTCGACACGTTGACAACCAACGTCGTCGGACCTGCTCATCTGGCACAAACGCTGTTGCCTTTAATCGAAAAGTCCCAAAAGAAGTTCATCATGAATTTCTCGAGCGGGCTAGGCAGCGTCGGGTTGGACCATGCGCCCGTAAACGCAACATACAGTATCAGTAAAGCTGCTGTTGGAATGCTGGTATGTACTTCACCCTTATTGGACACGTCTGTGAACGTCCGCTGAGTTTGAAGGCCTCAGACTCATAAGCAAGCCAAGCAGAAGCCAGAACTCACCGTCATCGCCGTCGACCCTGGATGGGTCAAGACAGGTGAGTATTTCATAGCTTCACCTTGCCCATCACGATCACTAACGTTGACATACGTCCTGCAGATATGGGCGGCCCAGGAGCTGTGCTTGAACCTGCGGAGAGTGTGCAAGCTCTCTTAAAACTCATAGACCATACCACCCCCGCAAAATCCGGAAAGTTCTTCTTGTACGACGGCAAAGAAATTCCCTGGTGAGACACTGGCGTTTTCGGTCAACACTCAAACAAGGAGAAAACCAAAGATCAGCCGAGGTCCCACTTTCTTCTCTCGGAGGAGACGACATTTGTACGATTGCTAGGACCTTTGTCACAGGAAAAAAAAGAAATTGTACACATCATGGGCTTATGGCTGTGATACCCTGTGACTGTGCTATCCGCTTCAAAAACGCAGAGGAAAAAACTCGGAAATTCGTGCTCACTCTCACATTCATCCGTCACAGCTTGGTCTTTTCTCCAGCTCCTAATGCACCCCTCTCCGCGAGGCCCACAATTTTATCTGCGTCCAGTCCTAGATCCATGAGAACCTCAACAGTATGCTGCCCAGGGCTCAATACGCCCTCTTCCGGGCGGTAAGCAGGGAGTGGACGGGCAGGCGTCCTAGATAGCTGGGGATGAGGTGTGGGGGCTGCATGTTCGTTCGAGGCAAGCACAGCAGCTTCCGCAGCACTTAGTACAGGAAATGCACAAGCGTCAGAGCCTGTTTGCGATTCACCCATCTTAATATGAGCTTCGGAGAACACGCCAGAGACAGTTTCACGTACCCTCGAAAACCTTTGCCCAGTGATTTCTGTCGTATAGCTTGAAAGCTTTTTCAAAAAGGTCTTTAAGACGGGGCCAACGATCCGTGTCGTATTGATTGACAGATGAGAGCTCCGAGCCCTCTGCTGCCTCGACGAAACCGCTTGGGAGAGCGGCGACGAACCTTTCGAGAAATTGTTTGTAAAATTGGGGTTCGAGGCAGCCGACTGACATCCACCGTCCATCTGCGCACGTGTAGACGTTGTAAAACGGTGCACCTCCATCCAGCAGGTGCTTCATTCGTACATTAGGGAAATTGGAGCCAGCATCGGGGGAAGCAGCGAAAGACTGAAGGGGTGAATGTGTTTTGTACGGCCATTGCATGGCAGATAGGAGCGGGAAGGTCGATAGGTAGCGCGTGCCGGATACCTGAGGATGTATAAGTCCTGGAAAAGCACCCAAATCATAAACAGAAAGGTCTGACCATGTTAGTGCTGACGACTTGGCCTAGTCCACTGGATTGTCTTTCAATCAAGGCTAGCAGGATGCCGAGAGCGCATGTGAGTCCGCCTCCGCCGAAGTCGGCCACGAGGTTTAAAGGAAATCCGGGCTTCGTTTCGTCACCTGGTAACATCTGTGGGCAGCTTTTTAGAATATAGTATTTGGTGGATAGAAAGGAAACAGACGGATAACACTCCGCTGAGAGCGAGATAGTTGATGTCGTGACCTGTGCTGGCTCGCTGAGTGTACTAAAGGAATCCAAGGAAGTGAATGCACCTGCAAGATCTGAGAAAGCCCTACCACATCAGGGGTCTGTCTGGCACAGGAAAAGAGTCAAGTCACGTACCTGTGTGTGCGAACCTGAAGAGTCAAGTTTGAGCTATACTAGCTAGCTAGCTGTGTGGGATCAAAGTGACACACCCTGCCAATCTAGCGTAGACCAATTTCTTGTTCAAACCATCGTTACCAAGAAACAACTCTGGCCCTAGCCCTACCCTCTCCATAACGCCAGCCCTGAAAGGATCAATGAGAACGTCGGCTCGAGCGATCAGGCGCCGTAGAACTTGAAGACCCTCCGGATGCTTCACGTCTACCACGATTGACCGTTTGTGCCGACAAAGAATGTCCAAGTGCGTTGTACTGGGACGGTCGATTCGTACGACGTCCGCGCCCCAATCCGCAAGCACGAGGCCTGCGAACGGCGCAGGAGCTAAACCTGCAAACTGTCGAGTTTAGTTCAAGATACGCACGATACGCATGTACAATCATTTGAGTAGGAGGCGTTGCGCTGCTCACTTCTACAACTCTTGTGTTTCTTAACGCCATATTGTGCACCAAGTCTTCGACAGTTTGAACTCGAAGGCACCTATGCTACCCGCAGTTACGGCCATTTTAGTAGCCATCAAACGACCTAGCGCCTGCCCCTCTGTGCATCAGATCGTTTGAAATCTCTCACCCGCGGATATCCCCTCGAATATTGTCCCAGATCCGGTCGATATCTTCCCCCCCATAATGAATCCTTCGCTACTTTCGGGCCGTTGTTGTGCCTGGACCACGTGCCCCGCCCTCCGTCGCAAAAGCCTTCCTGATATGGAAGGTCCGAGGCCTCCGATGCATCATTCCGCCTTCTGCCCGCCCTCTCCCCCTTATGTCCTAGCGCGTAGACCACGTGCCCCGCCCTCCGTCGCAAAAGCCTGCCTGATGTGGAACGTCCGAGGCCTCCGATGCACCATCCCGCATTCTGCCCCTTTTGTCCTAGCGCGTAGACCACGTGCCCTCCGTCGCCGTAGTCTGCCTGATGTGGAAGCCCACCTTCATCCCGCCCCTCTCCCTTTAGAAAATCCCTCCCGCCCCTTGTACTTACTTGCCCCGCCCTCTGTGATATTCCCCGCCCTCTGTGATATTCCCCGCCTAATGTGGAAGGTCCGGGACCTCCAAGGATCCATCCCGCCCTCTGCCCGACCCTAGAATCTCGTCTTATCCAGTTTTGTGACATCCCGATGCTGTCTGGTGCCCTGGCGCGTGTCTCAATTTGTCATCATACAGTAAGTTCGTTGAAGTTAGCGCTTAACCTCATCCCGTTTAAGACAGTAGTTCTACTATCACGCTGTAAAGCACACGTAAACGAGTGCTATTGTCATACATCGCTGTTGAGGTGCTGGTCAGACACATGGCTAGATTAGGCAAATCTCGACCGCCATACTTGTGGGAGTTGATGGTAAGCAATAGAGTCAATAGAATGCGGTTGAAAGTAACATTTTACCACGTCGACAACTACAACACCAACACCAGCGACGGATGACCATGACCGTACAGCCAACGTCTAGTTCTAGGGGGCAAAGTAAGTATCTACAGTACTCTTCTCTGGCGCTTTCGGAGATGAGCCAGCTCTCGATCATCCCCTTCCCCTTCCTCGTCGTTTGGAGAGTCTTCGTCACTCGAAGTGTCCTTGTCGTTTGTGTTTTCCTTGTTGGTGGTAGCTTTTTGGGACCCACGAGGTACGCCAGCATCCTTACACTGCTTACGAGGCTTGCGAGGAGCCACCTTGCCTGCCGCCACATCAGCTGCAAGGCGATCTTGCCGAGCCTTGACTTCATTGGCGGAAAGCTTTATGAACTTGCAGGCACCATTTGTGAGGGCATCGAAGAGGTTCTGGAGTGGTGCCATCTTGTCGCTCAACTCACTTGGGTTGACGAACTTGAGTTTGGCTGGCCACCCTTGTATGTCAACTTTGTGTCGCTCGACGATCAGCTCGTGGAACTTGGTGTAACTCATCTTGATATTTGAATCTCCAGTGATGTCGACTATCGGAAGCTCAGCGGTCAACTATACAACGAGAGCATACAAGTCATACCAAGTAGACTTATAATCTTGTCGCGGATCTGGCTCTTCAGCCAGGTAACCTGCATCTTCGTCGTGGCAAGGATTCCTATCAAATCAGGTGCGTCAGATGTTCTCGTGTCAAGCGCAATTGTCAGGCTTACCAGTAATGCTACTCCCTGCTACGCCAAAGGCCTCTATCTGCGCCCCAATCTTCGAAGAGCTCCACTTCTGCCAGACTGCGATCTTCAAGTACTTCTCCAAATCCCTAGATGAGAAGAACCACCGCGGTGCAATTGCAAAGTCTGTGGAGCTACGGGTGATACAAAACATCCCTTGAATGCGAACGCGGCTGTCGAGTCCAATCATCTGCGTCAAAGGTCAGGACACATGTTGTGTAATGCAATAAATGTCAGATAGCTCACCAGCTGTTCTATCTTCTTTGCTGTGTTGACAACGTCTTGGATCTTGGAGCGCGCGGTAACACGGGGAGCCAGCTTTCGCTCGCCTTTATGAAGCTCGTAGTCACGAATGAATTCCTCTTTCTCCTCGTGGCTGAGCGCACGATACTCGGATGCGTAGTCCCGTTGGATATCACGCAGGGGAATACGCTCCTCGACCGTTACACCTGTCAAGAGGTGTATGAGTACAAATGATAAGCGATACACTTTGGGAGTAGTTCTGTTTACCTTCGTTCACCTCCTGATACTTATAATGTGACCACGCATTCCATGCGTTGGTCTTCTGTTCGCGCAGGTATCGGGTACCACCATTGAACAGCATCGTCTCAATGTACGCTTCCTTCTTGTTATGCTTTTCTGCAAGCTCGCTGATGCCCTGCCGCAGCTTTTGCATAAGCTAGTTATAGTCATCCTCAAACAACTCCTTTCGAGCCATCGCCGCCCGTTTGGCCTGCTTCTGCGACAATGCAGGCCGGATTTGACCACCGGGAGTGTTTTGGGTGCCTGTGAAGCTGCTTGACACGTCGACAATGCCATTGACAGGCCCTGTTACGCTTGAACCGTCTTGAAGACTGGTAGGATGTACGTATGCGTCTTCATCTCCCAGTTGCGAAGCCTGATGCCCTAGGCCTCCAGCGGGATTGTCGTGCAAGTCACTGGCGGTAGTGGGACGCAAAGACGTGTCGCCATTGTTGGGCCATGATAGTGGATTGGCTGGGCTGTTGTGTACGTCTCCAAAGCGGTTATTGGGAGTTGGTTGGTGGATCGCGTGTTCAACCTCAAGAGCGTCGAAGGGTCCGGTAGGAGAATATGTTGAAGGGGCTAAGGCCTCTATGCCAGGAACGGGAGGCAGTTGCGGTGGACCCTCGTCATAGAGGATGCTTGCACCTCCGGGACCAGAGAATGAACAAGGCTGGATTGGATCCTCATGGGCAGCAAAGCGCGGCGCGCAAATGTCAGAAGAACGCGCTTGATCTTCGTAAGGCAAAGGGACAACTGACGTCGCGTCGCTACTGCCGAGTGAAAACAGTGGTGGGAAAGTAGGGATGGTGGAAATGCGTTGAACGACCCGAAGTCCTGCATTCCGGTGACGTTCACTTTGTTGAGCTTGACAGGGGGTGGGAGACTGCCCGCAATAACACCAGGCCCCTGGCAAACATAGGTGAAGTTTCCTGCTGCATCACGTGACCTGTTGTTGTTAATCTCATTAACAGGGCGGAGCGAGTTCATCATTGGCAGCGGTACAGCGGTACAGAAATTTACAAAGAATGATCAGAAGTCCTCGTCTATAGATGATTCTACCCCTTTGTCACAGAGCTGATTACCAGTATCTTCGTGCATGGCTACAGCTAACACATGTGCCGCCTCCGCAGTGTACCTGTGTCCATGAACAAGGTTCTCATACCAGGTATTTGCCGGTACATTCTTGAAAAGACTCCAGATGAGCAGATGTGTCTCCAGAAGTAAGTCAAATCTTGTTATCACATCGTGGCATGCAGGTCCGAACGACATGATGAGTTCCGCTGATTCTTGCATATGCGCAGTTGAGGTAGACGGACCAGCGGAGGCACTGTTGGCGTGACTGCTACTAGAGGGTGACTGTGCGACTTCCGTGGCTGGGACGGCTTTGCTCTTGCCCTGCAATATTGAAATGTTAGATGCCGTTTCGCAGTAAACACAGATGTACATACATGAACCTCCATCAGGGGCTAAGTCACCGAGAAGCCTGTCTGCGTGCGTTCTGATTGCTGACAGTCCAGTGACGGCCTCTTCTAGATCCTTCTCCTTCGCTGCCAACCGCGCCTCGAGGTCCCTGACCTTATCCTGCGCCTCCGTCAAATCTTTGAGCAGCGCTCGGCACTCCTCCTGCGACTCCTCCAGCAAAGACCTCACAGATTCGTAGTCCTCGGCTGATGGGTTCTCAAGTTTGACCGGAAACAATGGATGCAAGGTTTTTATAGCACCTTCCAATGCGCCATAAGGACGACCGTATATGTGGCGGAGGCAGCTCGTGTCTGGCCACGGAGTAGACATCATTGCGGGAGGATGTAAGTAATTATAACGATGACGATGGGGGTACAAGCCTGAGAACTCGTACTGGTTTTTAAACCCAAGCCGAATTCCTTGTGTAGCGGTGAGTCTGGTTCAGCCATAGTAGTCATAGGAAGAATCTCACCCGTCTTGCTCAGAGCTTGTTCCCATCGTTCAATCGATGGCAGCGCGATTGCCTCGACAAAGCTCTGAGTGAGCTGCGCGACAACGATCTCGCCGTTTGGGATTTCGCTCTTGATGTACGGCGTGGCATACACACTGACTTTGACAACATTGGGAGCGCGGGGTAGACCGGGAGGAAGATTACCGTCTATGTGTAGCAGCAACGTTGCACCTCCAGAGACACGGTCCAGCGCGGTTGTCTATGCCGTAGGTGAGCACCACGTTACAAAGTGGTCTAGACAAGTAGACTGACCAAGTCCAATGTCGTCTCAAGCAGACGTTGACGGATGAGTGATCGGCCTGAAGGGTCTCGGGTCTTCTCCCTGGTCTCGAAGTAATGCCTGTGGAACTCCCCCTCTTTCCAGTTGTATTCGCCGTCGTTCCACATACCGCCTGCCATCCAGGCAATGGCAGCAGCATCGTAGCGTGCCCTGAATTTTTTATGCAACCGGTCGTTGACAGGATATTGCTTCCACAAGCTGATCACATCCGCTATTGCGGACGGCGCAAAACAGCGCTGTCGATACAGCGCATTCTCAACTGCAACCTGCTCCTGGCTGGGTTCTTCGGCATTCGCAGTGGTTGACATTTGGGGAGGCGATGTTGTGAGTAGCGATGTTGGGAGGGAATGTAGGGAGTCAGGAGAGAGGGACATCGATGGGCTTGGTTGCCTACTGTCGGCGTGTTTAGGAACACGTTTGGTACTACACTTAATATACTGCTACTATTCTCCAAGACCATATCGCCTTGCAACCGTAAAAATCGGGCACACAGACAATGTTGATAGCTACAAATACATGATTGAATATGTGCCCAATTGTTGTGAAAAGAAGAGGTTGTGCTTCGATCGAGTAGACTTGCAATGATCAGTCGAGCACACCGTTCTTAAGTGCAATCTGCTCCTTCAGTGCCATGCTCATCGTGCTGCTCTCGCTCCTTGGCCACACTATGTTACACTCACAACAAATCGGGGCTGTATAATGCGTTGTCAGTATTAGCTAGAAGAATATCCTCAACGTTATTTTTTTTTTGCAAGCAAAAGAATGCACAGATCGTGCTTGTGTGCTATGCAAGTTGAAACCATGTTCTTCAAGCGCGAACTACTCTATACTCACTCTGTTTCTTTGCCCTCCCTCAGGTATGCATTCCTTCCTGCTCTCAACAAATCGGGTAGTCATATTATATGGCCAGCAACTTTTACATAGACAAAATCTCCATATATCTTGTGTAAGTAGAAGAAGAAGCTGAGATCGTCGTCTTTCAATGCAAGTGTAAGCATGAATGAGTCATCTTGCATTCACATTGAGTCGAGCAACAAGAACACGTCCTTCGTAGCAATTGCACATGTGTGTATACGTATACAATCAGCGAGCTTCAACATGACAGATACGTGAAATTGACTGTGTACCTGCATGTAATTGCAGTATGTATCGTCCGTCCTCTGTGCTTGCAAGATTGCGAGCTAGTCGCTCTCGTGGCTTTTCAGATTCATTAACTAAGTCACAATCATCCGAATGGCAGAATCTGGTATTTGTCTATTACGATACATCAAGCAGTGGTACATTGTCAGATGAGTTCCAGGCGATCAAGGAAGTCGACGAGCTCTTCGGCTTCCTCGGTGTCATTGACAGCTTGTGTCTGCTCGACATTGTTGTTGTCCTCAGCCTCATCCTCTACATCAACCCACTCAGTTTCCGTTGCAGTCAGCCCCAAGGTCGTCACCCATGTCGGACCGGAAGTGTTGTTTAAAACCAAAGCATCGCCGCTGTTGTAGCCATCCGCGTCACGCCTGCCGAGCTTGAGTTCCCCGGTAAATCCGGGGAGCTGAGAGATCTGTTGTAGACGTCGAGCAACTTGTGCGTTGACGCGATCTCGCTCGGCCCATCGAGTTGACAGTTCATGCGCAAGAGGAGGGTCAAAAGGTGTAGCCGCGGCAATGGCACGCTGATAATCAAAGTGTTCATTGTACATGAACGTCAGCAAGCGCCGCATCTCAACATTGCAGCGAACTAGCTCTTCCTGAGCTCGTTCAATGTTGAAATGTAGGCGTGTCGCCTCACGGTGCATCGGATCAGCCCACTTTAGCTGCCGGATATCCTGTCGTGCGTTGCGTAGGAGGTCAAAGTCACCCACCGAAGATAACTCGATAAGCTGCTCCCATCGTAGCTTAGGGTGTGGCGGATCGAGCAATGCGGCCTGCTTGTTGTATTCATCCAACGCCTTGCGTATAGCTTCAGCGCAAGTCCGCAGCGCTTGACCAATCTTCTCCCGTAATTTGTATGCTGATAGCTGATTGTAAAATACGCGCCAACGCAGTGATAGACAAACTGGCTCACCGATCCCGCCCATGCTAAGTTTTGACAGCTCAAGTAGTCGTTGAACGACCAGGCGTTCGAGCTTATCCAAAGCCACCCGATACTTACGCATTGTCATTTCGGCCATTGTCTCCTGATAAGCCGGGTCTGCTGGTGTCCAACGACGCTCGATAGAGAGTCTGTGCTCCAGTGCTACGGTGTGCGCCTCTGCGTTCTCCAACTTCTTCCATGCATACCAATAGCGATTCTTCACGGCCGTGATTGCAGCACCATGGACACGCTTCAATGTGATGTCGAGATCAAGTTTCTCGCGTTCTTTGCCCGAGATATTGGCGCGATGGCTAAGGAACATAATGTATTGTTGTCGACAACATGACTGCCACAAGCAAACTTACTTTGCTTCCTCAAGCTCTTGCAGCGAATCCAAGTATTCAAGGCGGAGAGACACTTCTTCCGGCTCGGCCTTGAGACGTTCAAGGTAGGCCTTTTCCTCCTTCAAGTATTGCTCGTAGTCGGCCGATGTTGTTCCCAGCTTGCTAGATAGTATTCGTAAGTCTGCACCATCTTTGCGTATGATGCCGAGCGCTTGCTTATAGTTGTTGTAGATGAACGTTCCTATTGAGTACATATTAATGTGAGACACCATGACATCAGGACCGTTCATGGACATACCTGAGTCTGCGTGCTTATCAAGGCTTCGGAAAGTCCAGTGCTGTTCAATCGCCTGATGTCGATGAAATGCGGTGGCAAGTCGAGTACCAGAGGCAAGCATATTTGAGTCCTTGAAGGCGCGCTCACACCCTTCGAAGTCTTCCTTCCCTGCGCCTTTGATGTACATCGGATGCCAGTCCAGTTGGCAAAGCCGATTGTGCTGATGACCATGAAAAGCCGGCACGATCAAGCGCAGCCGTTGCTCTAGTGCACGATCACGCAGTGAGCAGTTCAGAATGGTCTTCCAGGTGTCGCACCCTACGTCGTATGCAAGGCCGATGTTATTCCCGAAAACAGTCATCAGCTTGTCGATGACAGCAAGCGCGTACTTGCGACTATAGGTGGCTGTCAGTAAGGGGCGTCATATTGAAGAACATACGTACAGCTCTCCGCTACGTATCATGTCACAGTATACCAGCGGGTGTCCATGCCGACAAAACAACGCAAAGACACCCGTTGTGTGGAACAACGCAAACGCACGTTTGCGCTCTTCTGGTGCTGCCGCACGCCACTTCTCGACGCAGTCTGCGGTTGAGAGCAGACTATTAGGTATGTCTCCGTGTTGGACCGGTGGTGCCTACAAACTATCTCAGTGGCCTGCGGTTGGTCTGCCAGCAATGGGCGCACCTTTCCAGAGCCAGCCGACGCGACCTCATCTTTGAAAACATCCACCGCGTCGGGGGTAAGAAACAAGTCCTTGATACGATGCACCCTTTCGTCTTGGCGGAGATGTCCTTACTGAATGCTTGAATCCACGAGCTTCAACGAACTGTTGCCGTCCATGGAGCAGAGCAACGACAACTCGAGATCTGGTTCATCGGTCAGTGTATACATACACGGAGGGCAGGCATTTCGAAGCCTCCATTCTGGACTGTCCCTTTTTAGCTCTTTGTTCACACGATTATCAACGCGGTGTAGGATCTCTAGATAGACGTCGAACATTGAAGAAAATTGGCCCACAAAGCTACGTGAAAACGGTTGCTATGAAAGTATAATAATCTTTCAGCTTGACGGGTATGAGAGGCATGTAAGTGATATGTGTTACCCCATGCAAATGGCATAAAGCCTGAACCTGAGCGTAAATACTGAGCTTGGGGCATACACGGTGCAACTGACGGTATGCTTCGAGGACTTGAAACGCGATTGCGGTGCTTGCATTTCGAGGTGCAGTTGGGAGGTAGCCTCGCCGCGCGAATGCAACCGTGGGATGGCAATCGTCTGCACAAAGAGTGACTGAGAGAGTAGATAGATCTGCTTGCGCCTATTAGGTTCTGTTGCAAAACAACCATTAGTGGACACTTACAAAAGAAGTCAACCGTGTTTAAATGATGAGTTCTGGCTCCGTTATTGGACAACTCTTCAGGAGCCGAGGGGTTTGACCGCCACAGTAGATAGGCGTTGACAAGAGCGTCCATCTGTTCACTCCACGCAATGTTTGCCAGATGGAGACGATCGCAATGTGTACGTGGATCATATCGTTTCCTACGTTGTTAAGTACGTGCATGTTAGGTAAAGCTTCGCGACGTACGGTGTTACTCGGAGCTCATCCAAAATATCCTGACAAATCTCGAGCTCCCCTCCAGCACCAGATTTGACGGTGGCCTCATCGCCTGCAGGGATGCTCATCATAGTGTGGAACGTGTCCTGCGCGTCGACATCCATTGAGTCCTGATCTGCGAAGTCCACTCCGTGCAACATTTCACGTTGCTTGGTGCTTAAGCCTCCATTATAGACAAGTAGTGAGTGTTAGTGTACTACGTCTAGTTCTGAGACGACATACCAGCTAGTCTGGACTGAATTTGCGCCTCGTCACGCGCCTGAGCCGCTCCCGTAACATTCAGTGTTCGCCTCTGCTGCTGGACAGACCGCCCCCACCGCGCATGGCGTATGTTGACCTTTGTCAAGAGCGCAATGGTGCGCTTTCCCATCACTGTGTCCTATCAGTAGCCTTTGAGTACGCCATTGGGTTGTGATGTGAGGTTACATACAGAGCAACACAAGATTTGTGTCAGTATCCGAAAGGCCGATGGTGTTGATAATGATATGGACAGTGCAAAATGGGCGGGCAGACGAGTGGGCGGCTGTCACTACTTCCAGAAGCAGTAATTCACACGTGTAAACAGGGTCACGGGGCTAGGCAGAGGGCGGGATGGATCCTTGGAGGCCCCGGACATTCCACATTAGGCAGGGAATATCACAGAGGGCGGGCAAGTAAGTACAAGGGCGGGGCAAGTAAGTACAAGGGGCGGGAGGGATTTTCTAAAGGGAGAGGGGCAGGATGAAGGCGGGCTTCCACATCAGGCGGACTACGGCGACGGAGGGCACGTGGTCTACGCGCTAGGACAAAAGGGGCAGAATGCGGGATGGTGCATCGGAGGCCTCGGACGTTCCACATCAGGCAGGCTTTTGCGACGGAGGGCGGGGCACGTGGTCTACGCGCTAGGACATAAGGGGGAGAGGGCGGGCAGAAGGCGGAATGATGCATCGGAGGCCTCGGACCTTCCATATCAGGAAGGCTTTTGCGACGGAGGGCGGGGCACGTGGTCCAGGCACAACAACGGCCCAAAAGTAGCGAAGGATTCATTATGGGGGGGAAGATATCGACCGGATCTGGGACAATATTCGAGGGGATATCCGCGGGTGAGAGATTTCAAACGATCTGATGCACAGAGGGGCAGGCGCTAGGTCGTTTGATGGCTACTAAAATGGCCGTAACTGCGGGTAGCATAGGTGTCGAAGGAGACTATGAAGGTGGGTGATGGACAAAAATAAAAAAAATGACATGAAGTCGAGCGTCTAGACAAGCACACATGAATCCCCCACGATGTCACACAATCTCACGCCATCCCCTATGATTGCACAACAATGCACATGATGTCACACCTACCCACACGTGAACATAGATGATGCCCATCAACATCCCATGTGTACATACGTGCCACCTACACAATGCTCATGTTAATGTTGCCCTACGGTCTCCCCATGCTCTCCCTATCCTCCCCTTAGCTACTGCCCACCCTACAGCATCCCTACATCTTCCCTACAACACCATACGGCTTCCCTACCGCTTCTATACAGGTAATATACAACATACCTACCACTGACTCCCATGTATATGGATGCCTTTGTATAGTCAACATACACATCACTCAACTGGTACACAACGGTCGCCTACGTTACACATACATGTCACCCACGACTCACCTTCATCTACTCACTACTGACCTTCATCTAACCATCACTTGCCCTTATCTCACCTATCCAATCACATGCAGTGCATACATACTCCCTACCTTGCACCTACTACTCACACAGACGTACTCCATGCTGGTACGTGTACACATACTGTGCCCCTGACATAGACATTAACCTCGCCTTCATTTACACGGCCCTCATCTATGTTCCACCTGCGACACATTTACCTGCGGCCTACACATACACACATAACACACACATAACGATAAGTCTTGCTTCCTTTTTTCCTCCCTGTCAATCACACCTAATGCTAATCTACATCACCATCTGCATCTACACCACGGCTTACCTTGGGCTTGCATGTTGTGAGCATTTGATCTCCTCATGGTCTACCCATGCGTTACCTACATTCCCCCTTTGTTGGAAAACTGTACTCTCATCCCTCACACATGTTCACCCCATCTGTAATTTACACTTTTGGTCCCTTAAACTCTCATGTGAGCCATTATTTTCTCTGCCCTTTGTGAGCTCATATAACCCCAAGGGTTTTGGTCTTTTACTCTGTCTCTTTCCTTCCGCACACCCCCTCGCAATCATCCACTCGCCAGGCTTGCTGATTCATATGAACTCAAACAATTACCATCCCCCTGTGACTAACCTCCCTCTATTCCGTAGAGGGAGATGCTCTGTGTGCAACTGTGCAAGCTACGTTGTTCTGGATTCCTCTGGACGACTTGCAGTATGTCATTCACACATTCTAGTTTTCACAAAACCTGTTTCATAGTACAACGGCATAGCTTCCGACATCTCATGCTCAGCCGTGTGCGGTCTGCCCACATAGCTGGCTTCTTCATGGCATCCACCCAGATGTACCCGAGCAAGTACGTATGTGGGTGCAGGGCGGCATGGCTGATCACACTTGTGGTGGGTTCTTCTGTGTGCGTCTTCTGCCATATCTGCTGTGTTATCGCGTGACCTTGAGATTTGCGTGCTTTTAGCCCACTCTACCTTGGCATGTCAACTCTGTATGTCTCTGTGGCCAGCCGTGGGGTTACCATGATACGTGGCCTCCTAACCAGTGAGGTTTTGCGGTAGCCATCTATACCCACAATTCTGACCACAGTCCAGCCTCCTCTCAACCTCGGCAGGCATCTCATACTCGGCGGGTCCCGGAGTCAGCGAGGTCAGCCTACCA
This sequence comes from Cytidiella melzeri, assembly GCA_022592445.1. NCBI lineage: Eukaryota > Fungi > Basidiomycota > Agaricomycetes > Polyporales > Irpicaceae > Cytidiella > Cytidiella melzeri. The sequence goes on along the minus strand of JABYQR010000059.1, from coordinate 34,022 downwards.
TCGATGCAGCCTCACGGTGGTAGGCCACATCCATACATGCAGTCCCCCGCATCCCACCCTCCACATTTCCTCCCTATGTCTCCCCCCGCTAGTACAGCTCTGTCGCCCGTCTTTCCCGGTAGTCCATCGTCTTCCCTGTTTGCTACCAACTCACAATCATTCCCGGTGCGGCTATACATGCGCACATGTCACGTTCAGTCTCCCAACTTGCACAACAGTCCCCAATCACACCTTATGAGGACTTTGCCACACAGCAGGATCGTCAGGCAGATATGAGCAGCAACCAAAGGCGCAATGAGTCCATGCAACGCCACCGTTCTCGTCTGGGTGGCCGCTTGAGTCCTCCATCCTCTGGTCTTGAAACATCAAGACGTCCTGGTCCTGCTCATGCATACCCATCGTCATCTAGATCTGCGCCCATTGCCCATCCCACCATGCAAGGGACAATAGTGATTTTGCCTTACACACTGGTAGGGACACACGCAAGTCTTCCAACTTTGGCTGACTAATCACATTATAGGTACAAGGCGAAAGGAACCCGGAAGACATCCCCCCTGCCTTTTCATGGCCTCAAACTGAAATGCCCACTGTACTTCAGCGTCACGCTGATGTTGGATTGACAGTCAAGGTTGACTTTACTCTTGAGACCAACATCTTCATGGACATACATCATGCATTCACCGACCATCTCACACGTAACGGATTCCAGTTTCCCACCGGTTCTTCCTCGGCCTCAGATGTTATACCTCCCACATTGACTATTGACAACGCTCCATGGCTTATGCTAAAGCCAAAGTATAAGTCTACGCATACACGCTGGGAGCTTGCGCTACCTACGATAAATCAGCTGATTCCACAGGCCCGTGTGACGGTGGAAACACTTACAAAGTCATGGACTTGCAAAGTGTACGACAAAGATTGGGTTTTGTTCATTGGTTTGTGGTCTTTTATGTGGTACCATTGCTTCCATCTGACAAAGCGTATTCCAAGCTCCTCGTTATGGCAACCTTCAACATGCACTTTCGTCACTGCCCTTTGCCGAGCTGTCATCAGCGCCTCATCAGCCAGAAGCAATGCATCCTTGTTTCCCACGCCGCGTTTTCTGAATGAATTCTACAGTCCCCCTGCCTGTAGAGACCCCCACAGGCAGATATGTGCTTGGGAGCATGTCAATTCCGCCTTTTCTCACCTCTGTAGCATCTTAGAAGCGTCAGAATTAGCAGCGGGGGAGATACAATACCTTGTACTATTGCTTTTTAGGGTGCTCTAAACGACTGGATAGGTGCGCCAAGCCCGCGCTCCATGATTACACAGTGGGAGGGCTCTTTGTACCTTTGGGAGGCAGGAGGGGAGCAGGTGCGCTACAATCAGCCCAACCGCTATTACGCCAATCGGGCACATTATTTTACATCTATATACATGGGAAAACACTTTCAATTAAGTGTGCAATTTATTGTACAAGATCATCCCATGTGTGGCCACCCTTCTCTACTCTCCACCATGTTCAATGCATAGCACCTTCTACTTTGTCTCAAATAACAAGGTTTCTTCACCAATTCTTTGCATATGTATCCAAAAGTAATTGAAGAAAGCCACTAGCCATTAGGAACAGTACATGTATATACAGAGGGCCAGACACCCCTGTGGCCACTACAGATCTGGCTACAATGAGAGATCTATCAAAAATCAATACAAACGGACTTCATAATCGTATTCTAAACACTTGATTACCCTATAATACCAAAAAGAATGAAGTGAATCGAAGGGGAAGCCATGGAATTATACTATACAGCGCTCATCGTTGTAGACAGCGAGGGCGGGAGCAGGGACGTTGCCGGAGATAATCCGTGCGTGATTGATGGGAGATGATGATGAGCGCGAGGGCGGGAGCATGATGGCCAGGGACCGATGATCTTAGATATTTGAGTTACTTGAAGGGTTTATCGAAGGGTGAGAAAAAAGCCCGGATCCCCTACCGATCATTGCATTCCAACAGAATCAACGGTAAAATTCGATGGTGAAATAAGAATGGCCAAATGCATATGGCGGTTGCCAGCCCATTATTGAGTTAGAAATTCCCTACAAATACCGTAGTTCTTGCAAGGTAAGTGTCCAAATCAGACCGGCGTCAATAGCAATGACGTAGGTAATTGGGCGGAATTACTACTGGATGTAGATATGGGGCATCACCGACGTCATTTTACCGCGCTCTGCCCTGAAGGGCCGTGCCACCCCACATGGCATACCGGATTGAGTAACTTCCATCCGCGCAACCATATAAAGGGGTTGACACATTTTTATTGGGACCCAAATATTTGCTATCTGATGGACCATAATTGCACCTCACTCGCCAACAGCCCCAACATTGCAAGTTCCTTTATTCCAGCTCTTATGTCAACTACTCAGGCTACCGACGAGCCAAATGAAGGGGAGATTAGCCCAGAGAACGCACTGTGCAGGATGCACAATTTCTCACAGGCAGCAATCACAAAGGTGATTGACTTGTGGAGGCGCAGTACTCCAAATCCACATGCAAAGAAGTTACAGCAATGCATGAGGATATTGGTATGATTGATACTGAATTGGATGGTGTTACGTCTGCTAAGGAGTTTTGATCTGTTGTTGCTCTGCATGCCATAATGTGAAGGTGTAGTGCTCCCTTTGGTGGAGCCCGGCTTGGCACACCCTCTGATCAATGGGACTCAGTGCTGCGCTGATTGTATACCATGGTGACATCCACTTTCATTATCTTTGTGATATTTGGTATCATGGGGGATCTACAATTAGACATAGGATGAAAAGGAGGACATGATAAAGCTTGAAACCCCTGCACAAGCTTGAAACTGCGGTACAAGCTTAGAACCTTGGTGCGAGCTTGAAACCTCTGCGCAAGCTTGAAACTTTGGCACAAGCTTGAAACCTTGGTGCAAGCTTGGAACTTCGGCACAAGCTTGAAACCTCGGCGCAAGCTTGAAACCTCGGCGCAAGCTTGAAACTTCGGCACAAGCTTGACACCTCGGCACAGCTTGAGACCGGGCACCCCCGCACAGCGCAATGCCATGAACAACTTACACATTGTTGGGTATGAGCACAGACAACATTGATATAGTACTGGTGAAATACCCGTTGTTTGGCCCACCCAAGCCACGTCTTTGCCAGAACATGGTCAAACAATTCTCGGCAACAAGCTTGGCAGAGCATGATGGACGGGACGGTGGTAAAGATGTGTACATTGCGGTCTGCGGTGAGTTTCTGCCAATAATTCAATATTCCTATTGTATGCCGCTTGACTTACAGCGTGGTAGGTATAATCTACAATGTCAATGATAAGAAGGAACTGTTCCAGCCAGGTGGTCCATTCGACTTTTGCACTGGGCGTGATGCCACACGTGCATTGGCCCTCATCAATGCAGCGCAGGAAAATTTGAATGGCGACGTTGGTGATCTAGGCGAAGATGAAAAGAAATGCACAGAGGAGTGGGAGTCCTTCTTCAGGTACATACCAATGTGTTGTGGCATATTGGGGGACATTGATCAAAGGATGGCAGGAATCGCTTTGATGTTGTGGGCGTAATGGACACTTACAGGCCAAAGACGCAGGAAGCCGTGGAGGGGGTATCACAGAGTGAGAGTTAGTTGTGCATCTGCGTTGTGAGAGTAGCAATGCATGTATTAAATTGGCAGGGGTTACAAGGGAACTACACGAGCTTTGTATATATTGGCACAAATCAGTCGAGCCCGCTGCCAGACAAATCTTCGTATAGGCATTGCATGAGATTGAAGATCTACCAAGGGATCCCGCGCCATGGCCTGCTCAAATGCGCGCCGCTCCTCCACGGAGAAGGGGCAGTTAGGTGGTTCACAAATCACGGTGGCAAACTGAGTCGGCATGCTTGCTGCGGTGAATGGATTGGGAATGGCACCAACATCATCCGCATTGTTGAGTTGATGATGGGCCATGAGATGAGGAGCATTCTGGATAACGTCCCAGTCAACACCGTAGTTGGGCAGCTCGTGAGGTGGGACTTCTTCATCCATAGGAACGTGCGGTCGCATGGTGCCCCGGATACCTTCTTGCATCATTCCATAGAAGAACATGTCTCGGGGGGAGCGTCGCCTCTCACCACGGATCTGGATCTTGTGGGAATTCCAGGTATGAGCCCATTCTTGAGCTTCCTCATGGATGGCGGCAAGGAAAAGAGTGTGAAGAAGCCAGATGTGGTGAGAGTTGGTCGGATCAAGTCCATGATTGGCTTCCAAGTCCATGAAAAAATCTTTCCACTTTCGCCCAAAGCCAGTGGTCACATCATACCAAAGTCGTTCAATCCGCGTGTTGTGGACAGACCTGATTGCATCAATGAGATCATAACGGGAACAGGCACATCCTGGAAGTACATACCGGCCCCATATGAAGGAACCTCGATTTCTCCCTCTTGTCTCCTCCATGAATCGTGCAACTTCAACATTCTCAACGCCATGGTAAGCACGTACACGGCTTGGGAGTCCATGTTTGTTCGCGGAGTGAATGAACATCTGTAGGACAGTGGCCGCCCTGTTGTTGTTGTGGACTCCAATGCCCAGCACAAAGCGGGAAAAGCCATCTATGATGCAATGAATAACAATCTTGTAACGGATGAGGCCTAACATGGGGGTAATTAATATTGCATCATGACAGAGTAGCATAGCTTACCGTGCTGGCCATCCATGTGGGCAAGTGACATAGGCCCTGCTACCTTGTACACTTGACGATGAATCTGTTGTTTTCCAAAGATAGCTGGAGCTCCATGTACCCGTGCGTAGAACTCAGAGATACGATGTTGAGGAACATCGAGACCGTGCATAGCCTTCAGATGTCCAGCAAGCATGCTACGACCAAAGGAGGGAAAGGTGTTGAGTGCACCGGCAATGTGTTGATCTAACTCAGCGTCTGTCAGCGCAAAATTGATGTTTGGGGGTACGCCATGACTGCGGAGACGACCGGGTTGTACTATAGAGGCTTCAAGAGCACGGCGACGAACGGTGCGAGCCGAAACACCAGCTGCAGTACCAACACCTTTGGGACCACAAAGGTTGAGCGCCGTTTGTAACCACAGGGTATCGATGCGAATGCGAGGGCGGCCACGGCGCTTGGTCTGGATGACCTGAACTACTGGTGGAGGTTGTGCTCGAGGGGGGTCTGCAGATCGATGACAGGCCGCATCGAGGTCATTCACCATGAGCAGAATATTGTGCTCCAGTGTGGCAAACTCGGCAGGTGGAAAGATATCTGCATGCTGAGAAGATGGAGACAGGATGAGAAGTGGCATGGTTCAATGTAATGAGGCAGCTGACCTGTTGTGCAGAGTGCAGGAGCAACAAGGCCTGTTCCCGGATAGTGTGCAGCCTCTGTGCATCACCAACCTGTGTGTGAACAGCCACACGAACACGTTCAATCAAAACATGGGACGCTGTGCGCAAACTATCCAGTTGCTGGGCTTGTAGGACAAGGGCGGGCAGTGACATGGATCACAAAGATGAGCGAGGAGCAAAAAAAAATATGGAGAAGAAGCCGAGGGAGTACATGAGGAATTTGAGCGGAAGGAGTCGGAGGGAATTGTGGAGCATTCAATCTGTTTCGGCATTGTAGTGGGATGGGGACAGTTGTGAGGGTGCACACGGGTGGATTTTAGGTAGGGGCGAGGCCACAAGGAGGTGGGCTTCAGGGCGCAACAATGTTGGGCAAAAGGATGAGAGAGGTGGTGCATAGGCTTATAGTAAGTTGTATGTGAGGGTTGCAGATGATGACCAAGAGTATAACTCACGTTGAAGTAATGGAGCTTGTGGGCTGATTGTAGGGGTACAAAGGCATCACATATGTGGGATGTGGGTGTGTCTTAGGGCACAAGTAGGTGTAAGGAAGGCAGCATGCAAAGCTATGGCAGGGGTATCACAGGACTACGGTAGGTGTCACGCAGGGCAATTGTAGGCAAGAAAAAGGCGTCATGTACAGAGGCATTAGGTCTATGACAGGGGTGGCATAGGGAAACAAAGGTGGGTGGGAGGTAAGGAGTAGGTAAGTTGAAGGGGAGTGGTGAGTGGATGGTGTGAGAGGGTGTGTGGGTGTAAGGAGACAGTGTGCAATGTGTAAGGAGACAGTGTGCAATGTGTGTGCTCAACGCACAACGCAGCACATGAAGTGCCCACAGACAACCTACCGTGTACTCATGTCAGTCCTAAGTAAGACGTGGGGATGCTATGAGGACATCAAGGGGAAACATGTGGGATGGTGTGAAACGGTGTGGAACGGCATGGTATTGTGAGGAGATTGTAGGGGAGCGTGAGGAGATCGCGGGGGATCGCAGGGGATCGCAGGGAATGATGGGGGATCATGTGCGCGCGTGAGTATACACCTGAAAACGCGAAGCGCGCACGAGTATTCAATCAAAACATGATTTTTGTCCATTAAACACGCTCGTAGGAGACCATACTTGACGTTAATCTCCCACCCAATTGTCAGCACTAATCAAACTCCGCTAGGCGCGGGCTGATGGCGGCAAACCGAGAGCTCGGCGGGGGACTTGGGTGATTTGTGAGCTCCTCAACAGCTAGTCACATAGTAATTTAAGGCAATTACATGGGACAATAAATATGACTGAAGGGTAAATATCTCAGTATATAAGAGGGTACATATTTTAGTAAATAAGACTGTTACATAGTGTACAAAACCTTACTGATGGCATTGTGAGTCTTCCAATTCCCCCTTTCTAGTAAAGCTCTATTCATGCCTCTGTCAGGCTCTTTGTTTATTCTGTTTGCACTGCTCACATACTCACACACGTTTCACAGTGTATCATGGTTGCTTAGATTGCATTTGGAACAGCTGCCCTTTCCCTTTTCTGGTAAAGCTCTATTTATACAGCCTTATGCGTACCAGAGCAGGTGGGGGTGCTGGTTTTGAGGTGAGCAGCACTATTTCTATGCTGACTATCAAACAACATACTGAACACACTTTGCATGTTAAGCTTGATGATGAAGAGGAAAATTATCAATCAACAGCCCTGGCACAGGGTTGAGTATGAATACTATAAGTACAGGGATGTGTGTACCTGGCACAGGGTTGAGTCAACCAATCGGAGTTAGGTCTGAGGTTTGAATGGACACAAGAAGATAACCAATGACATAATAGTCTGTGTTGAATGGAGGTGATGTGGATCAGGGAGTGAGGGAGGAAGGACAAGTTGGATCGTCAAGGCAAATGTAAGGAAGACAACTAGTTATCAGGATAATGACTGTTTGCAACATTTTGCCATGTTCTGTTGGCTCAACATCTTCCTTGGCATCAAGATCCTTGGTACCATGTGCAAACCTGTAGACTTTGTGGTGTGCGTCTTCTTCATCACCAAAGACACCTTCGTCACTATTCTTGCTGATCCATCCTAACAACAGATACATTGAAAGGCAGGGTTGTATGCGCTGCTAAGACCCAACGGCGCTGTCAGACCTCTGAGTACCTAAGACACGAGTGTCAAGCAAGTGAGCCCAAGGTGCAAATAAGAGAGCACATTTATAATATAACTGTACGTAAGACATGTTGTTATTCCAGGGTCCACCAAGTGATGTGCCAATGTGCACATCCGCGGTTGGCTGCATCTCCAGCCTGACGCCGCCTGCATCCGTTTCTATTTCTGTTTGTACTTGTACATTCTGTCTTGGTCTCGACTTTGTCTATCGCGCATATGTTCTAATTTACTATTCCGCCCCCACTTCATTTTGCAAACCCACTCATAATGACTTCACACTAGTGCTTAGCAAATACCATTGAATATTCCAACTGGCCTGTATTTAATGATTACCATTGAATACCAATATCACGTGATGTGTATTGAATAATAATGTATTTAATAGTATTGGTATTGGTTGGTATTGGTATTTATTGGTATGTAATGGTATTTAATGATATAGTAAGTGTTTGGGTGATTCAAGTTCAAGTCCTTGCTCAAATGAGTCTCTGATTGTCTTGCATTTATAGCTAACACATTGTACAATGAACTCATGAAGACAGTAAGATGGTATGCATGACTATTAGTATGCACTATAAGTAGCATCACTGTATATGTTACCACTACTTCATTGGAGTTTGGTATGTTCTGTTGTCTTGCAACTGGACAGTGCTACTACATAGACTTTGAAAAAATTGGTACATGTATGCTAATACACACAGGTGGTCACAGCTGCAGTCAATGACATTTACTTGCTCCAGATAGACACACCATTGAGATACTCAATACCCTCACCAAGCCCAATTTGTAACCACTCCTTTGAGATAACAGTCTTTGATGCCTTCCTGGCCCCAAGAGATGAGCGAGAGTCTCTCATAGTGTGCTTGCATGATGAGAATAGCCTCTCAACTGAGACACTGACACCAGGAATTGCAAGAATGTCTCGTGCAATGTGAGAGAGGGTGGGAAAGACCTTTGCATGACTCTCCATAGGCAAGTTGGTTAGCAAGGACCACAATTTTGTGTTTAATGTGGTACATACCTTCCACCAAGTGAGTACATCTTATCAAGCTTTGCAAGTGCCATGGACAATGCCTTTTGCAGATTTGGAGCTGAAAAGTGTGCATCAAGACAACAACTACTGAGATGGTTTTCAAGATGCTTATAGAGTGGAAGAAGTTGTGGAAGTGTTGGAACTTTCTTCTGTGATAGACTGCTTGTGAATTCTTTGAATAACTGTTGAGGTGAAGTGGGAGACAATCAAACAACAAGTGATGATAGCTAAACTGACTGCTAGTATTTCCACAAGATTCTCTAAAAATTGCCACCCTTTGGGATCAATGTATAACTTGGCTTGCTTCCAAACAGCTGCTGCTCTTTTCTTGCCTCGTAGCCCGTCAGGCAGTGTGTTAACCCAGAATGTGATAGCCTAGGATAAAATTAGTACAGATTCAAAGTTCTCTGGAGAATGCCAAGAATGCACATACATTTCGAAGAAGAATGCCCCGCTCAATCTCTGCCAGAGTTGTGTTTCACCGGATGGGCATACCACGTTTAAGATAAAGTTGATGATGCTCTGTGCTGCACATTGTCTGGATGTTCTGACACATTTTCTTGCGCCATGGCTCACTTCGCAGAACATCTACCACAATAGCATGGAGCTGACCACTTTATTAGCTCAAGTGATTTAAGGAACAGTGTCTTACCTTATCAGCAACAGTTGGTTGCTGTTTTGCTTTTATTGACATCCTCTTAGTACTAGTGACTGCCTCTCCCATGTCCTCATCACTGCTGACAATTTCAGCCTCAGACAACTCTGAGTCAGTATCACTCTCATTGTTATCTGGTAGCTTCTCCTGTTCAGAGGCCTCTCTGGCTAACACAGCTTCTCCAGCCTCAACTTCTGCTTCATTGACAAGTACCTCACGAGCACAAAGGTACAGATCTTCCTCTTCTGGGCTAACTTCTAGTCCAAGGCCAAATAGTAGCTCTCTTCTGATAGTCAATGTGCTGTCAAGCTGTGAGAAAATATGGCACTTACTGCACAACAAGATGTCCTACGTGAAGACCACAGCCTACTTGACAATCATTGGCATTAAGCTGGACATCCTTGTTACGCTTTACAATGCAATGACAAAGTCCTTCAACCAGGGTCATATTATGAGCAGTGCAAAACAGGGGCAGTACAAATGATCAAGGTAGCTATGCAACATGAAAACTTGTACATAGATGCATGAGCAGTGCAAAACATAGGGAACAGTCTGTATTAGTGGAGAGACAAAGATTGCACAAACATAGCTGGAACACATAGTTGCAACACTATAAAACAAGTATGAATCCATGAGGAGTGGAAGACAGGGGCAGTACAAATTATCAAGGTAGCTACGCAACATGAAAGTTTGTACATAGATGCATGAGCAGTGCAAAACATAGGGAACAGTCTGTATAAGTGGAGAGACAAAGATCACACAAACATAGCTGGAACATCAACAAATGTGTATGAGTACATGAGCAGTGCAAAACAAAGGCAGTGCAAATGATTAAGGTAGCTATGCAGCATTGAAAAACTGTGTATGGGTGTATGAACGATGCAAATTGTAGGAAAGAGGCTGTACATACATGCATGTACTCAAAACTTGTCACATGCATAATATTCTAGAATACCATTAAATACAGGAATAGTATTGTATTGTATTGTAATGTATTGTATTGTATTTAATGGTAATCGTATTCTAAAAAAATTTCCACAAGCAAGTATTTAATAGGTATTTAATGATATTCTGAGATTATATTGCATTATAATGGTATTTTTGCAGAGCACTACTTCACACATGCTTTCTACTTTACTTTATTCATGTTTTCCGTGTCTGGTGAAAAGATATATAAACTCATGTATTGTCTTGGTTTTAAAATTATCATATCATTGCTCAATCTTGTGTGCACTCGACCTGCTCATTACAATAAGACACAAGTGTTGAGTGAATGAGCTAAGTACAGGGTCAGCATATGTACATACTGCAAATGCAAGGAAGATGAAGCATACCCCAAGGTGCAAAGGAGGAGAGCACAATGGGGGGTGTTGTGAATGGCCCGACTAGCCCTTATTTCTTGCAATTTACCTCTTGTTTTTATCTGTAAAACCTCGGGCTGCAACCCAGCTGCAATTTTTTCTGCACAAACTCCTTGCACATCTACTAAGTGCCTGTATCACGTGTTAAAACTATATATAATATAACATGATATGATATGTAGTTTCCCACACCTTATTAAGGACGCTTTAGGTAGCAGAGTTCCCACAGTCTTAGTGTGGGAATTATGCAGCCGTATATGGAAAGTCTAGTAGTAACCATCACATTAGCTGAGACGTACAGATATGGGTTGTAGTAGTACTATACATATATGTACGCCTGTGCTCTAGTAGCATAGGAAATGACATGGAAAGCATGTAGTACAACTCCAGAGAATGCCTAAAGCATACATCTGAGGACAAGTACTAGCATGAGTCATTTACTCATTATGTACGCCTACGGTACAAGTGCTGAGCCTAGTCACACAATGAGTCATGCACTCATAGCATGAGTCATGCATGAGTTATGCACTTAGTAATACAGTAGAATAGCTGAAGTAGACATGTATAGTAGTTGCTTACATAAGTAGATACAGACATGTATATATGCAGAGCTGCTGAAGCAGCAAGAATAATAAGACTCATCTTCAAAGCTTAACAGCCTCTACCCCTCGCACACATATTCCACTTTGTTAAGAACTGCCCCTGAATGTGCCTGAATCAGAATCATTGTCACTTTCACCACCTGTGCTGTGATCTTCTTGACCAATGGACTTAGAGTTGCAAGCTGGGAGTGTGATTTTTGGAATGGCAGTAGTGATAGGAAGAGGTCAACCCTGAACAGTAAGTCTAACACATGCAAATGGCTTTTCTGGGGTGGTGAAATGATTAATATCACAATGTGTACTTTTAGAACACATGACTTGCGTGTAAGCAATGCAAACAGAAAAAAAACCTGTGCAAGTTGAGGACAACAGAAGCATAGGCTGGCAGAGGTATAAATAGAGCTTTACCAGAAAAGACACAGCCGGTTGGCTGTCCCAAAGGCCGTCTAAGTAACCATGATACACTATGAAACATTTGTGAGTATGTGAGCAGTGCAAACAGAATAAACAAAGAGCCTGACAGAGGCATAAATAGAGCTTTACTGGAAAAAGGGAATTGGAAGATCTACAATGCCATCAGTGAGTTTTGTACACTATGTAACAGTCTTATATACCAAACTATGTACTCTCTTATATACTAAAGTATGTACCCTCTTAATTATATTTACTATGCTATGTAATTGCCTAAGATTACCATGTGTACTAGCTATTGATGAGCTCACAAATTGCCCAAGTCCCCCGCCAAGCTCTCGGTGTGCCGCCATCAGCCCGCGCCTAGCGGAGTTTCATTAGTGCTGACAATTGGGTGGGAGATTAACGTCAAGTGGAGACCATTGCTCGTTGCTTTCAGGGGTAGCCGCAAGCAAGTGAACGCGGTCCGAGTCCCGTGTGACTATGGTGGTCCCCATCACACACCCGTGACTGTGACATACAAGTCTTTACTATGACACTACCGGCGTGAGTTAAACCATGGTGTTATAACCTTCAAAATATCGGCCCCCGTGTTGTTACTCAATTTTGCTGCAATGTGGCAGCAAATTGGTACAGTACTATCATTCATGCGGTGTTTGTAAAAACCCGGTGCTCAGCACATTGCGCTGAGTGTAACAGTTAAGGTTACACTCACCAGATAAGTGGTTAACTTGAGGGGGAGATAGAGATATAGAGAGTAAGAGGTGTGGTGAGCGAAGTACTGGAGAGTACAAGGTAGTCCTTTATCAACAGAGTGGAATTGAGCTGCCGCGCCTGAGAGCCGGTTCATCGCGACGGCAATACATTGCCTGTCAGTAGCAACGTTCTCGTGGACAAGCCACAGAGAGATCTTGTTCAACCACTCGTTGAACTTGACCTTGCCATCGGTACCGTTGTTGCCGGGGGTTCGCCAATCTTAGGCTGGTGCGAGGATCCTCCTTGTCCTTGAGACAAGGAAAGCTGATTAATCTGATTGACCACATTTGTGATCGTTGTTTTGACCATGTCCAGGTCAGTGTCCATCCGCTGGACTTGCGTGTCAGCAGCGGACTGCGAATATAGGTCTTGAGCGACCTTATCCACATATTCCTGGAGGTTATCCTCCAGGAGTGACAACTGGTTGTTCCAAATAAGAACCATCTGATTCATCATATTATGAACGATAGCAGTTGTTGCTTCTCCTTCAACCATGCGAGTAAAAGCCCTTTGGGCTATGGTGAGGTTGTGGAAGATGTGCTGCTCAAAGTTCTCCACAGAAGGGTTGTAAACAATTGGTGTGATTTTGCCAAAAGGAACTGAGTGGGTGAGGTTGGCGTTGACAGCGGGGGCAGCGTTGGATCCGGCGTTGGATTGAGTGGCCATTGCTTCTAATTTCTTAGTTAGCAAAGGATAAGCAAAATACTATTTCTAGTATAAGAAGAAGAGAAACACCACTTTTCACACATTGAACTCTTGTCAGAGTTGTTTTCACACATTAAATCCTTTTCAGAAAGTTGTCACCAAGTAAAATGAGGCTTGTCATCCCATACATTTTATTCCATTTCCGCATATACAAAGGCATTCATATCGAACAGCCCTTCTAGTAGCTCTAGGATATAACCCCATCTCCGATGTATGTCTACAAAACTAATCCTGCCTAAACTCTTTAAGTCCTTTTTTAACATTCTCCATTCCCTATTTGTCATCTTGTCCGTGTGATTCTCCTTGAACCACTGTTCAACCATGAAGACATGACCAATCAGCAGCTGGGCTTTTTCTCAACGAGTGTTGAGTTGATGGTAAGATGATTGCCCACCACTCGAGAAGGAGGCATCCAGCTTCTTGAGCACAGGCTCAAACCTTTGACAGGCTGCTGTGATCATTGGTTTGAACTCCTGCTGATGAAGCATAAGCTTCGTTTTACGGAAGTGGAGAAAAGCAGGGAGCGGAGTGGGAGTGGGGATGTAAGTGGGTTGGTTGCGCTCCTCAATACGCTGGAGAAGGGTAAGCTTTTCAGCCTTTTCCTTCTCCTGCTTCTCGATACGGTTGAGAAGGCTGAGTTGAGACATGAGGTGGGAAACCTTTCTCATACGATCCTGGTCTTCCTCATGCTCGATGGTGGTACGAGCCTGCTCCTCGAGGTTGATCCTCTTGATGAGGGGCTTGTTGTCGGGATACTTGAGCCGGCGAGGCTTGCCAGCATCCTTGAACTTGTCGAGTGTCTCCTTGGAGACTGTAAGGCGTTCCTGAAGTCCAGTGACTTCATTACGGACAGGAATGGAGTAGGGGGCCTTGCGGCCAGACCTAGCAGCGATGAAGCGGGAAATAGGCATGGTGACTGTGTGACAATGCGTGATGAGCTTGACAGCTCAGCGGTGTGCGGAACAAATCTCCATAAAGGAGAGGTCCTGTGTGTGCGTGGGGTAGTGCCGGCGTCGGCCCGGACTCTCTCTCCAGGTCCGGTGGTGTAAGGATCTCCGTCATGGTTCCACCCATGCGGCAAATGGTTGGCGGATCAGTATTACACTGACCCTAAGTCCAGCCAGAACAAGTTACCAGTCTTCGTGCCTAGGCACTCATGGGTTTCTAGTCCTGTTGTCTAGCTCTTATAACGAGCTGTCTGACACCAGACTCCACTATCGCCTGTGGGGAGGCACACTTTCATCATGTTGGCATAATGCCAACCCCTGCTCTGATCAGCTCTAGGAGCGTCAGGCGAGAGGGTGATTCAAATTGTGTGCATCAAGGCAAGGCCTAGACACGACTATCACTTAGAGCCTATGGTCCGGCTACCTCTATTTCTAGAGGATTTGTAAAGGGGCCCACGCGCAGGCACAAGACCTAGAAGAAAGGGAAAGAAAACCTCCAGCACGTCCAGAGACGTGAGGGAGTAGGGGCAGTCTTATCCAATTGTAACAGTAATGCTACACTCACCAGATAAGTTGGTTAACTTGAGGGGGATGTGGTGAGATAGAGAGTAAGAGTGGTGGTGAGCGAAGTACTGGTGGGTACTGAGTAGTCCTGGTTCAACAGAGTGGATAAGACTGAGGAGATATGCCCTCAGGAGTGCCTCTATATATACATGAAGGGGAGGACCCCAGGTACTACCCTAAGACCCCTAATACCTACATGAGTAAGCGAAGTAATCTACCTTACTAAGCATGCCCTATGCCCTAGTGGTGCCACTTCAATAATCAACCAATAGCAATTGTCCCCATGACCTGACCCCATGACCCAGCTCCAAGGCTAGACTTGTTCTAGCTTGTTCTAAGACAAGGCTAGACTTTTCCAGAAGGTTCTATGAACTATGACATCATCTAATGGAATGTTCTATACTATGACATCATAGTTCCAGCAAGTTCCACAATGTTCCAGAGAGTTCTATCATGTGATACACAGATAAGGAAAGTGTCACAGATTTTCAATGTTTCTACAAGACTTGCCTTACCAGGCAACGGTATTATTGGGAATATTTAAGCGCTTGTCAAGCGCTTATCCAGCGCTTATCCGGCGTCTATTTAGGCGCTTATCAGGCGCCTATTCCGGCGCTTATTCTCAGTGCCTATCAATTGATGCGCTGATGCGCCTCCTGTCTCTGATGCGCTGATGCGCTCCTTTCCTTATCTGTGTATCACATGATAGAACTCTCTGGAACCTTGTGGAACTTGCTGGAACTATGATGTCATAGTATAGAACATTCCATTAGATGATGTCATAGTTCATAGAACCTTCTGGAAAAGTCTAGCCTTGTCTTAGAACAAGCTAGAACAAGTCTAGCCTTGGAGCTGGGTCATGGGGTCAGGTCATGGGGACAATTGCTATTGGTTGATTATTGAAGTGGAACCACTAGGGCATAGGGCATGCTTAGTAAGGTAGATTACTTCGCTTACTCATGTAGGTATTAGGGGTCTTAAGGTAGTACCTGGGGTCCTCCCCTTCATGTATATATAGAGGCACTCCTGAGGGCATATCCCCTCAGTCTTATCCACTCTGTTGATAAAGGACTACCTTGTACTCTCCAGTACTTCGCTCACCACATCTCTTACTCTCTATATCTCTATCTCCCCCTCAAGTTAACCACTTATCTGGTGAGTGTAACCTTAACTGTTACAGGAGGGAGAAGAGTTGGAAGATTTCGTTTGCGTCCGACATAGTAGAGGTCGGTTTGAAACGTTCGGAGAGTTTCTCCATCAGTCTGTGAGGCGCGGTCTCATTGAGATAGTTTGCCATCACCGAGTCCGCGATGTGTCCAGCTAGGACGTTGAAGACGGCCCGTTGGACCTCTTGAGGAATGGTCAGACCACCCCTGTAGCTGTAGAAATCGACAATAGTCGACATTGCAGTATCGACGCGGAATTTCCACATCGGCCAGGTATCAGGACCTGTAAGTTTGCCAACGTCTGCAAAGGCTTTGTGGACGTTGCTAAGCGACATAGTATACTCCACGTCGTGCTTTGGAGGCACGGAAAGGAGGGAGGACACTGCTCGTGCAGAGTCAGTGGGGCCAGATGGCGAGGGGGACGGTGCACAGTGGGCTCTGGGCAGTTTGCCCCTTCGCCTTTCGTGCGCCTCGTCGTCGTCCATAGGATCGTCGCTGTCATCTGACAATGGCTTAGTGGTGTGACGGCGAGCGAAGTCGTCGCGGAGAGTGTCGAATGGAGTGCGACGGCGATCAGAAGGGGGTGCTGAGACTCGTCGTGATGCCGTGTTGCGGGCAGTGGGATGGTCGGTGACAGCTGAGATAGTAGGGACGTTGTCGGAAGGTGCAGGACCTGGGGTACCAGCGCGGGAAGCGGAAGACATCGTGAGTTGTTGAGTAGGAGGAGTAGGAGCAGGAGGAGGAGTTGGAGTAGGAGTGAAGACTGGGGTACGTCTCCTGCGAGTGGTACGAGGGATAGTGCCTCGAAGAAAGTCGGTTTGGTGTTGTTCGCGCGTAGAACAACGAGGTTGAGGCTGATCAGTGGGATCAGAGCTCATCAACTGGTGGGCAGTGAGTGCAGAGAGTAATGTGAGTGAGGTAAAGAGCTTATCTGGGGCTCATAACCTGTTAGAAGGCTATGCAAGTAGAGGAAAGTGTTGAGAGAGTAAGACTGAGAGGGATCACACAGTGGGAGTTGGGGATCAAAAAGTGCGTATCGTTGCATTGATCAGTTTAAGTCTTATATACGGTAACTACAGCGCTCGTACGTTGAGCGTCTAATTTAATATAGTCGAACACCTCTTCCATTGATAGGGATTCCCCCAGTTTCTATTGTTCTATTGTTCCTATTCTATTGTTCTATTGTTCTATTGCTCTAGTGTTCTAGCTCTATTGTTCTCCGTACCCTGGTCCTTGACAGTTACTCAGGTCCTTGACAGTTACCCTGGTCCCTTATTGTTCTATTGTTACTCCAGCCCCACAGTTACTCCAGTCCCTAGTGTGGGAACTTGTGCACAGACCACCCAGCCACAGTATATATAGTAGACCTTACCCTTCCTAGCTCTGCATCTTGACCTCTCTGTCATTTGCACTGCTAGGTGAGTTACTGCATGTAACTTAGTATCACACCATATTAACTCTGTCATTTGCACTGCTAGTATCTGGCCTCTGTGCCTGCTTGCCTGCTTATCATTGACTTTGACCTTGCTGTCGTCGTTGGAGATACCTATCCACTTCCCCCTCACATCTACTTCACCCTTGTTTAGGGTTTATCAGTCTATCAGCAGTCGCTCCGTGACATCGGCCAGGTATCAGGACCTGTGGGTTTGCCAACGTCTGCGAAGGCTTTGTGGATGTCGCTAAGCGACATAGTATACTCCACATTTTGTTTTGGAGGCACAGAAAGGAGGGACGACACCGCTCACGTGGAGTCAGTAGGGCCAGATGGTGAGGGGGAAGGTGCACGATAGGCTCTGGGCAATTTTCCCCGTCGCCTTTTGTGCGCCTCGTCGTCGTCCATAGGATCATTGCTATTGTCTGACAATGGCTTAGTGGGGTGACAACGAGCAAAGTTGTCGCAGAGAGTGTCGAATGGAGTGCGACAGCAATTTGAAGGGGCGCTGATACTCGACGTGATGCTGTGATTCGGGCAGTTGGTTGGTCGACGACAGCAGAGGTAGTAGAGACGTTGGGGGCGTGGTCAGAAGGTGCAGGACCTGGTGTACCAGCGCGAGAAGCGGAAGACATCAAAGAGTCTTGAGGAGTAGTGGCAGGAGGAGGAGTTGGAGTAGGAGTGAAGACAGGGGTACTCCTGTGAGTACGAGGAGGGTGAGTGGAAGGCCTGGAGGTAGTAGTACCTCGGTAGAAGTTGGTTTGGTGTCGTTCGCGCGTAGAACAACGAGGTTGAGACTGATCAGCAAGATCAGAGCTCATCAACTGATGGGTAGTGAGTGCACAGAGTAATATGAGTAAGGTAGTGAGCTTATCCGGGGCTCATAACCTGTTAGAAGGCTATGAAAGTAGAGGAGAGCATTGAGAGAGCAAGACTGAGAGGGATCACACAGTGGGAGTTGGGGATCAAAAGTGCGTATCATTGCATTGATCAGAGTAAGTATTATATATGGTAACTACGGCGCTAGTGCGTTAAGCGTCTAAGTAATATAGTCGAACAGCGCAGTATACACAAAACTCAAGCTATCGTAACATTCAGCATTGAGCTACGCTACATTGAGACCTATTTGAACAACGATGCTAGGCAGGCTGGTTAGGTGCCTGCTCAGGTTGCAGCGCCCTAATACCAGTGAGGTTGTATCCTAAAACGTTGTGAACGTGAATAACACCAAGCACGATGCGCTCTAACCAGAGACCTGGTCCCCTGGATTCTTATGTTTGGATGGTTGATAATTGTCATTTCCTTCGTAACTTGGCCTCGCGGAACGAAGGGACCTCTCTCATCTCACACAAATCATCGAGACATCACGGGCACGATTCATGTACCACCGTATAAGCAAAACCCGAATAATGGATTGCGGAGGTGGCAGCCAGCACAACAACGTCCCCTGCTGCTGAAAAGGCCTTCGAACCCCTCTGCCCAGCTTTGAGAGAGAGAGAGAGGGAGAGAGAGAGAGTATTTCGCTCGATAGGACGCGTCAGCTCCCAGAATTTTGAACGACGCGTTCGTCGGACCGAAAAAAAGTACCACAATCGTTTCATTCCGAGACGAAAGCGTAAAATGTATAACGCGAGGTGGCTTGATGCAAACTCACCAACGAGCAAGATAATAGGGCTTTTCTTGAGCGTCCCATTCCATCTTGGCACGATTTGTTCCATACCGCGTATGTTGCGGCATATAAGTATAAGCCATCCACTGGCTGCACCTGCGACAGGATAATGATAATCAAGTGACAGTTGGCTGCTGTCTCTTCCGACGGTACCGAGAAGGACTGCTGCTGAGATGGAGAGGGAAGGTCCAAGCAAATTAGCGCTGTTACGACTGAAACAGATGTTTCGAGAATCATAGTAGAATTTTGGGTGCCCACTCAACTCACTGGTTGGTACATCGACCCTTCGACATAACCTATTCACATCAGTTCTCTGTCGACAAGCTTGCAGATGTTGGAAGAAACTGCGAAGGTAGGTTTACCATTAGACACGCGTCATTTGATGATACTGTATCTCTGCTGACAGTGGAGGAATTTGACTGATACATGGAAAAAGAAGCCCTCAGACTGCCTGCCTGGTGGTCATTTAAAAGTGCATGCGAGAATGTTCCATCCACGTTCTCTCGTGCACTTCAAGAATGTCACGCAGCGACCTGCAGAGCAGAGCAGAACATCACGTCCCATCGCGGGAGGGTGGACTTTGAGTGGGAGATTGCTTGTGGACATTGCGATATCTCAACGTCTGTAAAGCGGAGTTTGAGGTGAGTTTGTTTGTATGGATATGGAAAACATATTGAAATCAGCGCACCCACGCCACTTATCCAACGTCTATGATCTACCACCCGGTCTTTGGAGACAGCCTGAGAGCCTGCTTGCGAGGAAAGGACAAACGCGTCCTCGCCTCTCGAACGCTGAGAGCCTTTCTATCGCGGTTACCCACTCGACGCCGTGACAAAGTCTGTGGTCACACGACCCAGCACAAACGACTTTGGCACGGTGCGCGGTCTCACCACGGCGATTGCCATCGTTCGTTATTCGTCCCTTGGCATGGCCGTATGTTTCTCTGCATGATGGAATGAGATGACGCAGGTAGTACTCACTCATCGTGCGTGGTCAGCGTTGCCTACGAATCCAGGTGTTACTCGTGACATGAGAAGAGGGGTTCCCTGCTGAGACCGTGCGAGCCGATGACCGACGCCGTCGGGAGAGTCGTTGGAGTGGTGAGGGTGTTGGGACGGACACAGTCGAGTTGGGCGACAGTGTTCTTATAGACGGCCGACGGATGGCGATGCCCGACTGTGGCCGGTGAGGACGCCCTGTTTATATGAACGTGCTGACCATCCGAACCGACGAGCTCGTCGTCTCTCCGGCCGACCCTGTTTTTATCATCTTGCCGCCACTTTCGTCCGTTTTTCAGCCAAATAGGGAAATATCACTGTCATGCCGCGGCTCGGCATCTCCAGATCTCTCACAGATGCGAGCAAGTTATGTATTTCCAAGGGCACTGGGGCACTGAAAACTACGAGCAGCTCCTATGTTTCGTGGATGCCTCCTGAGCTGGACGACAACGACACGCATTGCGTTGGATGCAGACCAGTTTGGATCCTCGGGACCCTCGGCAACTGTGTCTCATCTGCATACCGGGGTACATGTGAGATAGGCGTGAGGGCTTACCGCCGCGGGTGAAACGAATGACGTCGCACAACAAGACCGTCGGGGACATTGACACTGCACACAAGAAAATGATTAGATACATCTAATCTCATGTGCGACCCGGGATTGTCGAGGTTGAACCCGGATGCCTCCGATTTCCCGACGTCTGCGCTGTGCACATTTGTTGCACCACGACGAGTGTGCGTTCCAGCACCCCGAAACGGTGCTTTGAATCTGATCGGGCACACTGGCGAATGTCGGGTCTCAGACGAGGCGCTCGAGGGATTTTTGCAGACAACGTAGCAACAAGTGACTATAGTCGACTAGCGAGAGTGCCAGGTTAACGTCTGGCAACGATGTCGCTTCTACGTCGACCATGCCAAGCTCAAATCACGCTTTTTGATTTCCCGATGATTATTGGTTGCTGCGGTTGACGTTGTAGGATTGGACGGATGGACGGAAGTACGGGCGGGCTGGCGGGAGGTTGACTGACCTTCAGGGTCGGTAAAAATACGTACATGACTCTACGACTCTGCAGCCAACTGCTGGCCGCTGCATGTCTCTGTGTCTCTCTGCCTCTCTCTGAAGTCTACAGTCTACAGTCCTCGGTGTTTGGGTCCTAATTTCTGCCCAAAATAGCATCGCTCCGATATGCCGCCGCGGAAGAAGAAAAAAACTGATGGCAGCCCACGGGCGGCTGACTTTGCTTGGCGCTATTTGGTCCGTTTTTGATGCTTCGGATTGGTCGGAAGGGCAAATATAAACCGGGCGATTTCGACACAATCCCTCTTCTCCTCGTCCTTCTCCCTCCCTCCATTTCCTCTGCTCTGCTGCAACTCTCTCGCCCTCCGCTCGTCTAGAGCAAAACTCGCCCACCGCTAAGCCCTCCGAGGCGGCTCTAATATCCTCCTTTAAATACTCGTCCATCGTCGTCCCACTCCTCATTCCCCCAAAGTCCACCCTTTTCCGCTCGCAATGTCTGACTCCAACGAGAAGGCTCCTCCTCCTCCCGAGGCAGAGCCCACCAAAGAACAGCCCCCTGCCACCGAGGCTGATACCCCGGACGCTGAACCAGAGAAGAAGAAGAGGGAATACAAGGATTTCGGTCATGAAGAGACAAAAGCGACTCGTCAGTTTGCCATCCTTTGCTCATTCCGTCCCTCAGAGGCACTGATATCCTGCATTTCAACCAGACGCGAAAGTTGACATGTCTCAAATCCAACTTCGCGCTGAGGACTTGTACGATAAGGACAAGGTCGATCTGGAGACTATCGTCGTCGACGACGTCTTCAAGCTTCTGCAGTGCACGGACGGTGGTCTTGACTCTGCAGAGGCTACTCGTCGTCTTGAATTATTCGGTCCAAACAGGCTGGAATCTGAGGAGCAGAACCCTTTCCTCCAGGTATGCCGCTCTCCCCGCGTGCGAGCTGACGCTTTGACGTCAGCCGCGTGCTAAGTATAGCGCGTCTACTGACGCACTCATCTTATTCAGTTCCTCGGCTTCATGTGGAACCCGCTCTCGTGGGTGATGGAGGCCGCTGCCCTTGTCGCCATCGTTCTCTCCAACGGCGAGGGTATGCCTCCCGATTGGGAGGATTTCATCGGTATCGTTCTCCTGCTGCTCATCAACTCCGCCATCGGTTTCTACGAAGAGAGGAATGCCGGTAACGCCGTCAAGGCCTTGATGGATTCACTCGCACCCAAGGCCAAGGTCAAGCGTGACGGCACCTGGAAGGAAATTGACTCTGCTGAAGTCGTCCCCGGTGACATCATCTCTTTCAAAATTGGTGACATCGTTCCCGCCGACTGTCGTCTCGTTGAAGCCATCAACGTCTCTATCGATCAGGCCGCTCTCACGGGAGAGTCCCTCCCTCAGAGTAAAAAGCTCGGCGACCAGTGCTTCTCGTGAGTAATCCCTGCTGTAGCTTATTCTGTCCTACGTGCTGACAGCGTTGTTTTCAGCGGTTCCACTTGCAAACAGGGTGAAGCCGAAGGTGTGGTCATTTCTACCGGTGCCAACACTTTCTTTGGTCGTGCTGCTTCCCTCGTCGGTCAGGACGACGACACTACCGGTCATTTGCAAAAGATTCTCGCGCAGATTGGTTCGTTCTGCTTGGTCGTCATTGGCATCTTCATCATCGCCGAGATTTTCTGCTTGTACGCTGGCTTCCGCTACCACTACCGCCGCGGTATCAACGACATTCTTGTCCTCTTGATCGGTGGTATTCCTATCGCCATGCCCACTGTCTTGTCCGTCACGCTCGCCGTCGGTGCCCAGCAGCTTGCCAAGTACAAGGCCATTGTCACGCGTATCACTGCCATTGAGGAATTGGCTGCTGTCACCATCCTCTGCTCTGACAAGACCGGTACTCTCACCACCAACAAGCTCACCATCGACAAGACGACGCTGAAGACTTATTCTTCGTTCTCTCCCGACGACGTCATCCTGCTCGCCGCCTACGCTTCCCGTACCGAGAACCAGGACGCCATCGACGCCTGTGTCGTTGGCACCATCGGCGACCCTTCGCGCGCTCGCGCTGGCATCAAGCTGCTCGACTTCAAGCCGTTCAACCCTGTCGACAAGCGTACCGAGATTACCTACCGCGAGGAGTCTACCGGCAAGCTGAAGCGTGTTACGAAGGGCATGACGGGTATCATCATTGAACTCTGCACGCGCAACAAGACTGAGGAGCTCGAAAATCGTCTTGAGGCTGATGTTGAGGAATTCGCTTCCCGTGGTCTCCGTGCTCTCGCTGTCGCTTACGAAGAGGTCGATGGCGATGACTTCGAGGCTGAGGGCAATGGCTTCGAACTCGTCGGTTTACTGTCCATCTTCGATCCCCCTCGTGACGATACCAAGCAGACCATCGACGACGCTATCCTTCTCGGTGTCCGCGTCAAGATGGTTACCGGTGATCAGCTCGCAATTGCAAAGGAGACTGGTCGTCGTCTTGGACTCGGTGACCACATGTACCCCGCCAAGGTGCTCAAGGACGGACCTCAACCCGGTGGTCGCTTCAACACTCTCGACGAGATGATCCTTGACGCAGATGGTTTCGCCGGCGTCTTCCCTGAGCACAAGTACGAGATTGTCAAGCGTCTGCAAGGTCTTGGTCACTTGTGTGCCATGACTGGTGACGGTGCGAACGATGCTCCCGCTCTGTCTCGCGCCAACGTCGGTATTGCTGTCGAGGGTGCCACTGACGCTGCTCGCGGTGCTGCTGACATCGTCCTGACTGAGCCTGGTCTTTCTACCATCGTCCACGCCATCCGCGGTTCTCGTGTCATCTTCCAGCGCATGCGTAACTACTCGATTTATGCCTGTGCTGTCACCATCCGTATCGTCGTCTGCTTCTCCATTCTCGCCTTTGCCTTCAAGTTTGACTTCCCGCCTTTCATGGTCCTGGTCATCGCCCTTCTCAACGACGGTACTATCATGACACTCTCCGTTGACCGTGTCTTGCCATCGTCGACGCCGGACAGTTGGAACTTGGCCGAGATCTTCGCGTACGCCATCGCTTACGGCTTCTACCTCACCCTCTCCACGTAAGTCTTTTGTTCACTTTTTACCTGTCACCTATTTTTACCGTGCTTCATAACAGTATCGCCCTTGTTGCTGTCGCCATCAGGACCGATTGGTTCCACCGCGCATTCGGCGTCACCTTCTCTGGCGGTGCACATACTGCTGCGGGCAACCACAACGACCCCAAGCTCCACATGGTTGTCTACTTGCAAGTGGCCATCATCTCTCAGGCTCTCATCTTCATCACTCGTTCGCACGGCTTCTTCTTCATGGAGCGTCCTTCGGTTGCGTTGTTCTGCGCGTTCTGTCTCGCTCAGCTCGTGTCGTCTATCATTGCCGCTTACGGTAACTGGGGCTTCACTGATATTGAGGCTGTTGAGGGTGGTTGGATTGGTATTGTCTGGATTTGGGTAAGTCGTTCGAGTTTTGAGCTGTGACGAACGCAATGCTAATGGAATGCCGTAGGACATTGTCTGGTTCTTGCCGATGGACTTGATCAAATTCGCCATGAAGGCCACTGTCATCAAGTACCTCCGTGAGCGTCACGAGGCTTCGCTTCGCAAGGAGACCAGTCAGTCTGCCAGCGGCGTCCCTATCACACGCACTCAGTCCCGTGCTGCATCCATCCACGAGTCGCTCTACTCCAACCGTGTCTCGTTCCTCCGCCGTGCTGCCCACAAGGTTGGCTTCAGGCAAAAGGTGTCGGTCAAGCCCGAGGAGCTTCGTCGCTTCTCGAGTATCCAGGCTGCGCAGACGGGCGCCGTGCTCGCGCGCAACCCCTCGCGACCGACCGCATAGACGTGTTTCCCCCTCATGAATCATAGAATTCCAAGCATCATACACAAGACCTACCTGTACCTATCCTTCCCGTATTTTCCATGGCATCTATACCCGACCGAACGTCGACGCAGCATTATCCCATTTACATTGGTGTCCATCGAGTCTACATTAATACTACCTGATTTTTATCCCCATCACTACTATATTCGCCCTCGTCGATGGCTAAGTGGGTGTGTGTGACGCGTCGCTTATGTTCGTTTTGGTTTCCTACTTTTTTGCCTCGCGCGGATTGGTGCTTGAAGAGTTTTGTGGGGGGTTCTTACTGCTCGGTCCTGTTTTGAACGATGACTGCGACGTAGTTGATAATTTCTTTTTGCTGTGTACCCATGACATTCGACGCTTTTTTACGTGTTTGTTGATATATACTTGATCCGTTACGGTACGGTCCCCCCCTTTGAACTTTGGTGATCCCCGTACGTAGGACTGTATGTATCTTCTTCTAATGCCGTTTTGACTGTGACTTTCTTTGACATAGTTCTTTTACATGATACGAAGCGGAAAAAATGCAACCTACATAGATTTCCTCACTTTGAAGTAAACGTGTGCCAGTGAGAAAGTTGTCAAGTTACACCTTGGACGATGATTTAGATGTATTAAAGTTGCCGGTGGCGTGGCGCCGGTTCATGGTGACCGTCTGAGCTCCTCAACCGCACGGCGCAACCCACGTAAAGAACGGAACGACGTATATTTGCCCGTGTGAGGTACTTTGTGAGTTGTACGCCCAAACCAAAGATATGATACTCATTGACGAAATAGTTAGTGTACACGTACACGTCGGGACTGACGTGGCAAGAACAGCTGAGCGCGACGGATTGCCAGGGACCGACAATTTGGACGTCCAATAACTGTAGCTCACGCTGGCTGGCTGACAGGACTTTTTTCCACTGCCACTGCTTTACGAACTGCGCACCCACTCCCAAGAAGAAGAAGGGTGGATTTGTTGAACACTGGCACCCATCATGAACAACTTCAAGTGGTGTTGGGGTCTTGTCGGACTGGCTGTTGTTGTTGTTGCTGGAGCGGCAGCGACTCGGAGTCCACCTGTACGTGTCGAGTTACGGACGTCTTGGGCTCGACCGCCTTATTTCGCGGAAGTACTGTACGTGTTTTTTTTTTTCCCCCATGTGCTCTATCTAATGGATTTACAACCCTTTACTCATGCCTGGTTCCCAGAGAAACGATCGCTTCAGAATCAGACTCCCACTCCCACTCCTTCTTTAAGCTCTTGGACGCGCTGACGGACCCGACGCAGGCACAGCACCGAGTGGTCAAAGCTTCGGATACACCAAAGGAGGTGTACGGGATTTGTGTGTGGACGGCGTTGCAACTTGGGTTGGTGTGGGAGACGGGTGCGCTTGCGGAGGTGGATATGAATTTGGCGTTGCATTCTGCGTTGCCCAGGATCGAGGCTGCTTATCAGTATTATGGGGATAGGGAAGCGGGGAGGGCGGCGAGGGAGTGTGGCGATGGGGAGAGTGGTGGGGGGTCGTGGGTGGATTGGTATGGGAAGGTGGTTTGCGATGGGGAGAGTTTGAGGTTGCTGGTGGAGGTGGATATGATTGGGGGGACGCAGCCGGTGGACGTCAATGGGTGCGTGCGAGATTATTCTTTTTTTTTGGTGTTCTGGTTGGTAGAGGAGGAATTCACTTTGTTGGTTATAGGACTTCAATAGCCCCGCGGCTCCTTCCGTTCGACCATGTCATGCCTGCCCACGCCCTCGGCGTCGAACGACCACCAAGGACTGCAATCCTGTATGGTTCCGTTTTTTCAAAGAACTTTAGAGAGTTGCACGAACCGCTGTGGAAAGCTTCGAGAGGACCGTCGCCCCATGTAGAATACGTCTTTCGACATGCACCTCACCCGTCGCATCAAGAGTCTTCTTCGGCTTTGGCGTACCTGTCTGGCTACGGGGTCGCTCTCGACTTGAAAAAGATGGAGTACCTCGCTTTGGACGACCGTATACTAGGTTCGTGACATGCAACGGACAGTTTCCAAATGCACTTGCTAGACTTAATGTGTATGTGTGATATAGGCAGCAGCTCGGACTCCTCTAAAGAGGAAGCTGCATCGGAAGCTGCGACCGAGACGGACTCCATCGCCGCTCTGGTGCAACAATACCCAGAAAACACCGACGTCGACTACAGCGCCGCTCTTTCGGAACACGAGCTCCTGCAGATCGGCTTCCAAGCCGCACAATTGCTGTATGACTCGGAGGACGCTCTCGCGACTCTGCTGCAGATCAGTCAGAATTTCCCAAAGTACGCGTCAGCCGTCGCTCGGCGAGTGACTGTTGATCCAGAGTTGGAGGAGGAAATCCAGAGCAACCATGCCAAAGCTCAGCCAGGGGTCAATATGGTGTGGTTGAATGGCATGGTTGTGCCTGAGACAGATATGAACGCGTTTTCGTACGTGTATCATCCTCTATTGTTGGAGGTGCTCTGACAGTTTGTGTAGCCTCCTGCGTCTTATGAAGAAAGAGCGCAATGTGATGCGTGCGACTGAAGCTCTCGGTCTCTCAGCCGGGCAAGCGATCGAGCTGCTAACACACAGAGCCATCGGAGTTGCTCAGAGTGATTCTGGAGTCCTTGACGGGATTTGCGATGCCAGTGATCGTCCAGAGGGCGAAGGTGTCATCATGTGGTGGAATGATATCACGTCCGATAAACGGTTCGTGTATCTCATACGTCTGTTCACCGATACGCTGACATATGGCTCAGATACCAACGGTGGAATCCGGCGATCAATATGGTAAGAGACTATAGTTATTTATTCTCTACTTTTTTTCCCTAGGTAGCTTACGCCCCCGGATTTAGCTGTTAGCTCCCATGTATCCCGGACAACTCCCGAACGTCAAACTGAACCTGTTCAATGTCGTTCTCGCCGTCGATTTCTCGCAATCGAGCTCCGTCAGTTTTATTTCTGAATCCGTGAATATGGTCATCAACCGTGGCTTTCCGTACCGATTCGGAGTCGTTCCGCTGGTGGAAACCGAGCACGGTGAGCATCGATTTTTTTACCGGTACATGCTTGATTCTCATTGTTGCGAAGGGACTCAAATGGCCAGGCTGTTTTACTGGCTGATTGAGCATGTCGGTCGTGCGAAGACGATGGGTTTCTTGTCCCAGGTGAGTCGCATCGTGTTGCCTCCTTTCCATACTACAAAATGGGACTTGAACTCTGTGACCCTAGATTTCTCAAGCCCATTTGCCGGTAGAGGCCTTGACGTACAACGTGGACTGGAAAATCGTCAGGTCTACGTTCAAAGCGATGATGGCAGAGCGAGAAGAGGATGTGGACCTCGATTCTATCATCAACCCGTCTGCAGGTGCTGGAGAGGGCGACGATGCTATTGAGAAACTGAGACAATACGCACGCAGGTTGGGTGCTGATCTCCAGTCTGCGCCTCAAGGCCACGCGTTCGTTAACGGCAAGCACTTTGATTTGAATGATGTAAGTGGTTCGTCGTGCGTATCGGTGTACTTGGAATGAACACCCCCTTCTGCAGGAATTCCTAAGAAACATGCAGGTGGAAGCTGGCCAGCAGTTGCTGCATCTGCAAGAAAAGGTACAGATTGTCGCGCTGTGTTGATGCGAATGTCAAGCTCACATTGCCTTGCGTTAGGTTTACCTGGGCGAACTTAGCGATGACGATAGTGGCAGGATGTCCACGTATTTCTACGATCTCCCTAGCTCGAGCAAGCGGAGAAACAAGTACATTTTCCCGTCTACAACTTCTGGGGCCACTGGGGATTTGAAGATCGTGAACCTGATGGATCTCGTGGAAAAGTCCCAGTTCCCGTTCTCGTCTGGTTCATTCTTGCATCCTCGTGAGTTTCCAGTTAGACCCTGACAGTCTTGTGCTCGATATGTGCTGATGTACCTGCCTTAGCTGAGTCCCAGAGGTTAAACGCCACTACCCTTGTGATTGCTGATCTCGACAGCGAGGACGGGCTTGCTCTCGTTAAAGAGGTACTGCAGTCTATGGTATGTGATTCTTTGCTTGATTATGGCCTCTCCTGACTTGATATCTCCAGGATGCAGGCAGCGGCGCAAGATATACGTTTGTGCATAATCCTGTTGCTAGTTCTCCTGTTACGGAGCTATCGTTGTCCACTGTCCTCTCTCGTCTCATCTCGGCGGCGAAACTGAAGACGGTGACGCCTGAGCAATTGCTCAATGCCCTGGGAACTGGTAGCGTAGAGTCGCCGGGGGACAAGGAACAAGCCGTGTTGACGTTGGATACGGCGTTGAGCGACATACTCGGAGATCAGGAGTTTGCGGGCGAGGGCGACGCGACTTACAAGCAGTTCATGCGCTCCTCAAGAGTCATCGTAGAACTTCTCAAGCTATCTCCAGGACAGCAGGCGGTAGTCGTCAATGGGCGTGTAAGTTTGCGTTACGAAACTTTACGATCCAAGGCTTACTCTCATACGCCAGGTGATCGGACCATTTGCTGGAGGAGAATTTGTTGCCGAGGATCTGAAAGACCTCATCCAATATGAGACCCGCAAACATATAGGTCCCGTTGTAGACGCCTTGATTGAGGTCATGGCACTGACTGACGATTATAACCAGTGAGCTTTCACTTGGGTTTTATCACACCACCGAACTCATTGATTCACACAACAGGAATGCGTACAACGGTCTCGTTGCTATGGCCTCGTCGCTCATCTCCTCTATCCACCTGCCTGACCCCAGTGAAGTTGGGCTCTTCAACGCTCCTATCCGACCACGTCGTCGCAATTACGAACTCCTTGCAGGCGATTATACGTGAGCTCTTTCCACGTCAAAGACCAAATACTGCGGAAGAGATTGCTGACCTCTCCGCAGAAAATTTGTGTATGGCGATAACTCGACGGCTCCGTTCCAGTTCGGCATTCTTCTCGACCCTCTTAGTGAAGCTGCGCAAAAATGGTCGGCTTTGCTCCAGGTCGGTGGATCGACTCGTGTCTTGGGTATATACTGACTCCGCGATCGTCGTAGTGGCTAATCAGCAGTCCAGGAGTCTTTGTGGAACTTCATATCAACCCGCCTCGATACAAGGATGTGCGTATTATAGATTCTTTGGCGACATCTTGGCTAGGAGCTGAACCTGCTGTAGCTACCGCTGAAGCGTTTCTATCGCTATAATCTCCAAGCCGTACCGGAGTTTGATGATCAAGGGTTCGTCTTGTCTCTGTCGTCATACGGTTGGGCTGCTGACAGGTTTAACTCAGAGAGGAGATAACATCTGCAGTGTCGTTCCACGATTTGCCGCAGGAACCAATCTATACCCTGGCGATGGACGTCGTCCAGTCATGGCATGTACGGCCCCGTGAAGCATCTCATGACCTGGACAACATCCTTCTTAACACCCTGACAGCCTCCGAGCGCGCTCATGGTGTACATGCCAGCTTCAGCCTCGACTATCTTGTCATCGAAGGACACGCGCGAGAAGAACAGCTCCTCCAACCCCCTAGAGGCCTCCAGCTGCAGCTCGTCACAAGCAACTCTACTCCTGTAGCGGATACTCTCGTTGTGGCCAACCTCGGTTATCACCAGTTCCGCGCCAAACCAGGTGTATACCAGTTCGAGATACGTCCAGGTCGTGGACGAGACATTTTTCGCCTTTCGAGCGCAGGTACCGAAGGATGGCATTCACCGTCTGTAGAGGAAGCTGGGAACGAGATTACTCTGATGAGCTTTGCGGGATTGACTTTGTATCCTCGGACGGCGCGGTTACCAGGGATGGAGGGAGTCGACGTTCTTGCCACGGCGAAGCCGCCAACGGGCGGACACCACCAAGTGAGTTTTATGGAAAAAGTGAAGCTCGGGTGAGTTTACTGCACCCTCATGAGATGTGTGTGCGCGACGTGTGTGTTTTTTTAACGCTTAACGCTTTCGGTAGTGTCATTTCGCTGTTTGGGACGAAAGAAGATGGCGGCCAGGGTGGTGTGGAAGTTGGCTCCGATGAACAGGCCGAGATCAACATTTTTACCGTTGCGTCCGGGCTGTTGTATGAAGTGTGTGATGGCCATGCAGGAGTACTCAAACCTCACCTCACCCGTTTTCCTTGCAGCGATTCGCATCGATCATGATCCTCAGTGTCTTGCGCAACACCAAGAGCACCGTCAAGTTCTGGTTCATAGAGAATTTCCTTTCCCCGTCGTTCCTCGTATGTTTTTTTCAGCTACCGCTTTTTCTTTCTTTTTTCCAATCACTGAAACCCAACTCCACAAACCAAACAGGAATTCATACCCCACTTTGCCGAAGCCTACAACTTCAAATACGAGCTCGTCACATACAAGTGGCCTTCGTGGCTGCGCGCGCAAAAGGAAAAACAACGTATAATCTGGGCGTACAAGATCTTGTTCCTCGACGTGCTCTTCCCCATGGACTTGCAAAAAGTCGTATTCGTAGACGCGGACCAAATCGTGCGGGCGGACCTCAAGGAACTTGTGGAGCTCGACTTGCATGGGGCACCGTACGCGTATACACCTATGGGAGACGATAATGTCGAGATGGAGGGTTTTAGGTTTTGGAAGAGTGGGTATTGGAAGGAGTTTTTGAGGGGGTTGAGGTACCATATTAGGTGTGTGTTTGTTGTGCGCGTTTTTTTTAGCATGCACCAAGCTGACGAGCTGACGTTCTTCTTTTAGTGCGTTGTACGTTGTTGATTTGGTCCGTTTCCGCCAGGTGTGTCATGCTTTTTTCCCCACCCCTCGTCGGTATGTACATATCAAGCTCTTTGATCCTAATTTTTTGTTTTTTTTTTTTAGGTAGCAGCTGGTGTGAGTCTTCACACTACTGTCCTCTTTCACTCGCGACTGAAAATCATCTTATCTAACCTTACCTAAAAAGGACATGCTACGTAGTCATTACCAACAATTATCGGCGGACCCCAACTCTCTTGCGAATTTGGATCAAGGTGCGCTTTTTTCGAGCCAGTTTTCTTCTTTGGTTGTACTGGTTGTACTGATCAGATGTGGAAAAACAGACCTACCTAACAATCTTCAGAGAGAAGTACCTATAGTAAGAAAAAAACTTGCGTACTACAGCTCATCTGCTAATGATACCCTTAGTTCTCGCTACCTGAAGATTGGCTTTGGGTGCGTTTATTTTAACTTGCTTGGAATGCTTCGTTTATTCCCCCGCCTTCAAATCACTGACGAAATTTCCCCCACGTTTGTAACAGTGCGAAACTTGGTGTATGTGTTCAATTTTTTTTGTGTTTTTTTTTTCTTACAGTTCCACTCACTATTTTTTTTGTGGTGTACTAGGCAGCAAAGATCGGTTTCATCGTGCAAAGACGATTGACCTGTGTCAAAATCCATTGACGGTGAGTGACAATTGTTTGGTGCGAGGGAGTATAAGGGAGGGAGCGGTGATTGATGTGTCCGTGTTTTTTTTTTTAGAAGGAACCGAAGCTCGCGCGGGCGAAGCATATCCCCGAATGGGAAGAATACGACTCTGAGATTGCTAGGTTCGCACATCGGCTTTATGAGAGGGGGATTATTCGGTCAGGGATGGTGGACGCCGATGCGAGTGTACTTGCTGATGTGGGAAGCGCCGCGAGGAGTAAGATGGAGAACGACGAATTCGAACGAGTGGAAGGGGAAGTTGATGAAGGGGGTACTACTGCGCGGTATACTAAGGATGAGCTGTAGCGCGGGTGGTTTTGCTTTGCTTTGATTTTGTCACTTGCGTTTAACAATGAAATATCTACGTGTGCGCGTGAGTGTAGAGTCGGAGATGTGCGCTCTTCGATGAGAGGGAGAACAAGATGATAGATCCATTTTAGTGACGGCAGACGTATTGGCCGCGAGAGTACATGACTGCCAGTGCGGGATGTGTTCTGGCCCTTGAGAAGCACAGTTAGTACTGGTCATAGAGCGCACCGCCCATTGTGTGTCGTGATTTTGACAACAACGTTATACATAGAACGCATGATGAGCGACGAACAACGGACTGTATGATAGTACAAGGTCGGTGAGGATACTTTACGTGTGACAATGATACGTCGTGAAACTGCGGACAACAACCTCATCAAACAATGTCAGAATTGGCCAAGTGCATACACACGGCTACTTGGTTTTTGCTATACAGTATATGCTGTATGTTCAACGTCGACCCATTGTCTTTCTCTCAAAAGAGGTGTACTGAGCTTTGCAGTGTGACGTCATCCATCAGATGAGCGCTTATGAAGATGGGGACGTATAACTAACCCATTGTTGTCAACTACACCAGTCACTAGTATCTTGAACTCCAAATCATATCAGTACGCTGAGCTGTCCTCGCTGCAAAACCATTCGTATTCGAATCAACACTGCCCCTGATCTTTCCTGTTGCTGCGCTAGATGTAATGCAAGAGAACCTTGTCAAGAATGTTGGCGAGTGGATGGTACCTGTCGCCGTGATCATCGTGACATGGAGACACATGAATACATATTCACGGTTAGGTGGCCAGTGCTCCCGAACCTTTCCTCCAGCGCCGCTTGGCCCAAAAAGCGGAAGCATCAAGTAACAAACGATAGAACGCGTTATGCCGACCCATCTAGGTGGCTGCCAGTGTGCCTGTCATCTACCTCACTTTACATGAGCGGGTCGCTTCTCCACGTCCGCCGCACAGAACAGGCTTTGGGTATATCAGTGAGTGTTCATTCTTGAGTACGTTGCATTACGTGACGCATCTATCAGCAACCTCCACAAGCGACCTCTACAACTTTGGGATTCAGTCTGCTTAGGCGTTACGTGCTTCTCGGAGTGCGCAGCTGTCAACGCACAGACAGATGTGATTGTTCCCGCGGCGCGATTCTACTCCCCTGCGCGTTTCTCAGGATAGTGAGCATACCATATAAGTATCGCTAGTTTAGGACGATGCCACTCAAGCATCCTCACCTCACCTCACCATGGAAGGCAAGATTCAACGTGCAGAAGACGCTCTCAAGCGTAGCGACT
The DNA here is from genome assembly GCA_022592445.1 of Cytidiella melzeri. Lineage (NCBI taxonomy): Eukaryota > Fungi > Basidiomycota > Agaricomycetes > Polyporales > Irpicaceae > Cytidiella > Cytidiella melzeri. Next base: position 389 of record JABYQR010000059.1, on the reverse strand, counting down.
CCCTCGTTTCCGATGAGGCAAAGGCTCAGAGTACGTCTTTGCTTCTTTCAGTTGATTGTCACTCTTAAACCCCATCATGGCGCTGTAGGCGGAAAAAACAAGAAGGCGACCAAGGATCGCGCGAGGAAGATTCTCGCCAACGTACAACAAGTCGTTTCGGTGCTCGAAGGCGCTGCTGAGCTGAATCCCATGGCAAAGGTACGGGGTCTCTACTCGCGTTTGGATGCTCGCGTTATGTTGATGAATTCGTGTCTTAGACCGCCGTCACTTTGTTCAAGGCGCTGATCAACCTTGAGCTCGACAGGCGTGAAAACAGCGAACAAGTCGTCGTCGTCTACCACACAATGACAACGATGATTTATTCATTGCGTCTTGTCTCGCCTGATCTC